>JAMWET010001235.1:0-43925 GCA_024036415.1 Prochilodus magdalenae | reverse complement strand
TAGTCTTCTAATGGTAATGAACAGAAGCCCACTCTAACTAACCCAACACAACCCAACACTATAAACACATACACACCTCTCAACCTCAACACAACAAGACTACATCCACACAAACAACAACTAGAGTCACTAACATGGGGGCGGAGCCTGCAAAACAGATCTGCAAACCCCACCATAAAATCCCCCTCTGCAAATAGACCAGTTGGCTTTGCTGCCCTAAATGTTCAAACTTCCTGGCGTTCCACAAAGTCCTTCAAAGCTGCAGTAGGGACATATCATGTTGGTCAGGGATAAAGGCCAGTTCAGCAGTAAAGTGTTTCAGTTACACTCTGAAGATGGGTCATTATGCTCTGAGTCTTTGGGTTGAGTCTCTGAGTCTGTATGATGTTTATTCATCCCTCGTTCCTCCCAAACACTCCCATTCATCTTGAACAACACCTACAAAACACCTGCAACCCCCAACCACCACTCAGTAAACAACCCCCACATCAGAGCAGCCATCTAGCAAAACCATAGCAACTTCCTGAGACATCACAGAAACCACAAGAACATCATTGCAATCACCTGGGATACCATAGCAACCACCTAGCAACACCAAAGCAACCATCAGTATATCATAGCAACCACTAGCAAACACCTTAGCCACCATCTGGAATGCCATAACAACCACCTAGCAACACCTAGCCACTACTTGGTACATCTAGCAACCGCATAGAAACCCATTTTTGTACACTATAGCAATCCGCCTAGCAAGACTTAGCAACCCACAATACACACCAAGGCAAACCACCTAGCAACCACATGGGACACCACAGCAACAACCTACCAACACACATGCTTTGCAACTACCTAGCAACAAAACTTAAGCTCATTCAGGACATACACTAGTTTATAGACTGACGCGAGAGACATCTTACACATGTAGCTGTTCAAGAAAGTTCTGCAGGGCTGTTTACTGGTTAACGCTGCAGACCATCATGCACACGACTTACACCCCACTCACATGGCTGGTGATCTGCTTTAGGTGTTTGCTATTTTCAGTTGTGAGAACGTTTGCTGCTTCCTCTGCAGCGATGCATCATTTAAAGATAAGACATCACTGTTGTCCCTACTCAAACTCTACTGTTCACTTCACAGACACCAAACTGCAAATACTCACTAAAATCAGGGGCCCAAGCTCTAATGCACAGCTATAAGCTCCTGCACTCCTCTGTGTTGTTTATTGATCCCTCGTTAATCCAATGATCTTCCATTTAATTTGGCAAATCCCTAGCAATCAGCCACACCCAGAAACAAGCATCATATACTGATACTCAAAATGTGACCATAATATGCTTTGGACTAACAACATCATTGGAGTGACACCAATTGTACAATCAGATGTGCTCCTGCTTGGATGGAATTGAAGCCTACAGTCACACTGGCCCTTTGAGGATAAGATCAGACACCCCTACCTTAAACACTACTTACAGTGTAACTCAGTGTTTCTCAACCCTGGTCCTGGAAGTGCCCTGCCCTGCACATTGCAGCACTTTCCCTGCTCCCAATGCACGTGATCAGCTCATTAGCCCATCGACAAGTCCTTTCAGAGTAGCAGGGAATCCAGTACAGTTAGCAGGACAGGGTGCCTCCAGCCAGCCCTTCACAGTATGACTAATGACAACTAGTAGGCGGTTCTCTACAGGGTAGAACTGTCAATTATTGCATAATGCACCAACCAATGAGCTACATCTGCAATGACAAACCAATAAGAAACCTACACCTGCACCTGTATGGAGGGTGTTTCAGATAAAATGGCCAATGTGTTTGAATATTTCATAGTAGTTTGTCAAATTCAGGAACGTTAAAGACTCACATACATCCAGAGCGTATCTATGGCTCTGTGAAATAGAAAAGCCAAAGAAGACAATGAACAAGCATGAGGCAAATCCCAGCTGCCTTTCTGATGGGGTGGGGGTGTTATTTGTTTAACAGGGTGGTGGCGTATTCAGACTTATCTCCAATGTCAGTAACTGTAGGTGTAGTTCCAGGTCTGCTACTGAGGACTACAGTGGAGTACCTTTCTTCATCTGTGTCAGGTGTAGTACTGCACCCTACAGTAGAGTACATCCCTTCATCTGTTGCAGGTGTAGTACTGCATCCTACAGTAGAGTACATCCCTTCATCTGTTTCAGGTGTAGTACTGCATCCTACAGTAGAGTACATCCCTTCATCTGTTTCAGGTGTAGTACTGTGGCCTACAGTAGAGTACATCCCTTCATCTGTGTCAGGTGTAGTACTGTGGCCTACAGTAGAGTACATCCCTTCATCTGTTTCAGGTGTAGTACTGTGGCCTACAGTAGAGTACATCCCTTCATCTGTGTCAGGTGTAGTACTGTGGCCTACAGTAGAGTACATCCCTTCATCTGTTTCAGGTGTAGTACTGTGGCCTACAGTAGAGTACATCCCTTCATCTGTGTCAGGTGTAGTACTGTGGCCTACAGTAGAGTACATCCCTTCATCTGTTTCAGGTGTAGTACTGTGGCCTACAGTAGAGTACATCCCTTCATCTGTGTCAGGTGTAGTACTGCATCCTATAGTAGAGTACATCCCTTCATCCTGTAGAGAGGATGATTATAAATGGTGAGTAACACACATCCCTTTACAGACCACTTCTGAGTTTAACCTAACCTCCTCTGTATGTGCCATAGTAGCTTGACCACCCGGGGGTGAAATGGTCTCAGTGCGAGCATCAAACTTGGAAATATGATTAATGTCCAGATCAGTCGTGAGCATTACTGCGCTAACGTTAGCTGCCCTGATATAAATATGAGTGTGTGGATTAGAGGGACCGAAGGAGATATGAGGTCTCTGCTGTGTTTTTGTCTCAAATGAGCTACAACAACCAACAAACATATCAGCTGCCATTGCTGTATATGATGGGATTTGATGGAATATGATGGGATTTGATGGAATATTATGGGATGTAAGGAGATGTGATTAGATGTAGGAACTCACCTGTGTTTTCAGCTCATCCTTCTTCATCTTTCTTTGTCCTGGAGAAGGACACCCAGACAGGGTGAGACACAAATACTGCACATACCATGTCACACATGAGTATGAACAACTGTGTGTGTGTGTGTGTGTGTGTGTGTGTGTGTGTGTGTATCTGTACCTCTGTATCTCCAGTAGATGACTCCTCCGAGCCCCAGCAGGAGAAGAAGAACAGGAATTAAGATGAAGAAGTGAATGGAATGACCTGTGTCTGGAATGAGAGTGTGTGTATGTGTAAGGAGGTGTGATAGAGGGGAGATAAACACATCTGTAACCACCCACATCCAGCTGCAGTCAGTGTGCTGTGGTTATCACTCGGTTTTGAGGAGAAACTGGTGGTTGAATTGGTTGGACTGGTTTCAACAACATCAAACAACTAACTGTACACAGCAACATGAACACGAACCTTTCACAATAACAGCTATAACATTAAAATGCTCAGCTGCTACAGTCTTCATTAACATGCTAATCTTCAAGCATCAATTCAGTGTGACCATAGAGGGAGTCTAACAGTCAACAGCAGAGACAGGTATGATGAACAGCCCAAATAAACTGAGCACATTAAAATTTTTTGCTTTGAGGTGAATTAACTGTATGAATATTACTGGGATAATAAGTTAATGAATATGTTCTGTTCCCTATGGACGTTAAAAGGTTGTCGGCGCCACCTTCTGGCAGCCTAGTGTATATGTATAGAAAAAGCTGGCAGTAGAGTCAATTTTGATTGCTTCAGTCAAGCTGAGATGTCTCCACGATCTCCTTCCATCTCTCATTACAAGGCTTGTTAAGTGCATTGTCTGTAAGTGGATCTGTTAATTATAACTATATGGATGTGGAAATACATGTATAGTTTAATTTAGTTTACACAAATGTGTAATATTGTCAATGCTAATCAATGTTATGTTTATGTTAGCATTCTCATTCAGTGTAATATGTTTAAGGGTCCGGGCTGTACCACCTGCTGCCAGCAGAGGGCGGCCGCAGCGGCGCCGTTCTGGAGGAACTACAGCCCGGAACTCCAAACCCCAGAATGCCCCATGCTGATCAGGCCAACGAGCAGCACCTGGGGTGTCAGCAATATAAGCCCTCACCACACAAACACCGTTGCTACACCTTTGTAGAGGGGTAGCCGGTACGGTACTAGAGAAAAAAAGAGAACGAGAAAAGAGAAGAAGAGCCAAGCCAATAAAGAAAACAGAAAAAGAAAGGCAGCAAGTGGGGTTACCACCCCATCCGCATTCAGGAAGTCCGTTTGCGCGCAATATAAACCTTAATACAGCGCGGATTCCTGCACTGCGCTTGGGTCCAACACCCAACTGCACCGTGACAATATGTGTCAAATGCTTATTGACAGCTGTAAAGTGAGGGTTATTTTGTGTTTGTTGCAGTTTTACAAGCCAATTATTCAAGTAAACACCAAAACAGAATCCTGATTCTCCTGGAATTATTTGAATAGATGTGTAAGCTGACTGGATAGCTAAGCACAGCGACATTTAGCGAGGCCACTACAGAATATAAGAAAAATGAAAAATAATAATAAATACCAGAAAGCACCTTAAATCCATCTGCAGTCAGTGAGCTGCACTCACCATTAGCCGTTTCAGTTGAAGGTGTGGATGTTGTTAGTGTTGTTGGAGTGATAGTTGGAGACTTAGGTAGTCCCTCTGTAGAGAGAAGGTGTGATAGTCAGGGCAGGAACACATTATCAGTGTAAAATAGCACAACAGTTCAAGATACACATTATCAGTGTAACTGTCTGTAATATATCAGTAATATATATATATATACACACACACACACACACACACATCAATTTAGGCATCATACCAGATACCATAGCAGCATCTTAGCAAACACCTGGAATGGGTTTGCAACAAGCTAGCAACACCTTAACAACTGCCTAGCAACAAGCTGCACAACAAACACTCCACGATGTCTTCTTTCAGTTTTCTATTGTTCTATTAACTATATCTAATTTATTGTTAGTTAAAGTGACTGTGTCGCTGTGTTAGGTGGTGTGGGTAGTTTTGTTTGGGGGAGGGTCATCAGAGGAATCATCAGCTGCAGCTGAAGCGGTCTGTGACTGTGTACATGTGTATCATATCTGCAGGAGACAGTCAGTTTCCCTGATATTAACTTTACTGATGAACACACACACACACACCTACAGTATATACTCATACACACACATACTCTCTCTCTCGCACACACACAGACAGTCACATACAAACCACAGAGCTGATCAAATTACATACTTTATTCCAAACAGCTGCTCATAATATTGACAGTGTGAATCTCATTAAGAGATAATAAAGCTAATAAACTAAAAATCATACAGTTCTATGCATATTTAATATCCCCAGTGAAACTGTCCTGATTTTCAAAGTGAACATGAGAACATAACTCTAGGATAAACCGTTTCCCCCAGTGTGTTCAGTTCAGCAGATAAGTGTGTCTCTGTACAGTATGTGTAACTCATTAACACTTAAACTCAACACACTGTTACACCTGAGTGCAGATGGACAGTGATGAGGGGCGGTGCTTAAAAGCTCCTACAGCTGGTTCTCTATATGGTTACATGTATTAATAAGATCTGTAATGCAGTAAGAATATAAACTGAGTGTTTTACCTTTTACAGTGAGTCTGATGTAAATATGTGAACCTTTAACAGCACACTGGTAATCTCCTTTATCCTCTTCAGTCAGGTGTGATATGAGTAGAGAGAGATTTCCTGGAGAGTGATCATTAACCAGCAGAACTCTGTTTCTGTACTGATCACTATTAAAAGACATCTCTACCCATTTGCCTCCCTTGGGCCTCCTCCATCTTAACTCATCAGGTTTGGTCTGTAGGTCAGGGCAGGAGCAGGGCAGCAGTACTGACCCTCCTGTATGTGCTGTGATACGCAGTGGTTGTTTGTCTTGTAGTTGTTGTTTACTGTTCTCCAGAGTGCAACCTGTAGAAGCACACATCAGTAAGATCAGATTAACTCTATACTCTGTGTATGACATCATCACTACAGTTTATATTGTAGGTATGTGATTTAAACCCTCAGATTTGGATGATTAACACTGTTTAACTGAAATCAGAAAGAAACCTTCTCCACCCATATATAATAGCCGTTGTTGTATATTTACATCACTTATCCAAGTTCTAGATATACATATATGATACATATGTAGTATAACTGATGGATAAAACATTAAATGAAATGTAATACATTTATACATAATATAATAAATGTCTATATGAATCCCAGCTGTCGGCATTTATGCATATTTGCACATATATTATGTACATATACAGTATTTCAAACCCAAAGGCCATTTATACATGTGGACATTACACATCTACATATAAAACATATACATATGTGTTTAAAATGAATGAGGAAAACATATGTAATCATACAGAATATAAGTATATGTTGTTTTAATAAACTTGTACATATAAATTAATTATATACGGATGCAACATATAATACCATATGAAAATGAATCCTATGGATAGTTAGAATATACGTACATATACACATTTAATTATGGGATTTTCATGTGTGTTATGAACTTATATCCACATATATCCAGAGTATTATTGTATGTGACAACAATAAATCATGTTATACGTATCATATATGGAAAACCCACTCCTGACACAGGGGCATATGTCGTACGTTACATTTCCATGTGGGAATAAACAGAACATGTATATATACACAAGATACATGAACTGCACTCACCTTCAGAGACATGAAGCCCAATGAGGAGAAGATAAACAGTCAGCAACATGGTCACTAGTACACCAACACTGAGTCCACCGCACACTGACCGCTCCACACCCAGCACTACACTCGCCCTGTAATACCCACACTGAGTTCCCAACTCTCTCAGCAGCTCTTCACTGGAGTGTAACCCACTCTAATGTCCCGTGCAGCTCACAGGAGCTGTGTTTAGGTGGTCTCTGAGCCATGACGTCACTTACCGTTTCCTGTTGTGTGTGTGCAAGTGAACACAGGAAGCAGCCAAATAAAGAGAAGTCATATGCACCTCCACCTTGTTCTTACATCCTCACTGAAAATTGACTAGTATGAAATCCGCGCTGGCCCACGCTGGTTTTTACAGGTCTCAATATCGTCATGATGGTTGAGGTATTCCAGGTAGTCCCAAGAATTCCCGGTATTCCAGGAGAGCCAAACCTTGTTTGTTCCACTGGCAGTTTCTCTGCTGTATTGCAGTCCTCCATCCTACCTGGCCCTCCATGACGTTTATATTTAAACTCAGTTCTTCTCTCTGTGGTTTAGCCCGTTGTTCTTTCTGGAGAACTGAGGATGTGATGTCATGGTTGTGAAACACCTATGTGGTCTACGTCTCTATTTATTGGTAGCTATAATAGTGTCCCGAGCGGTTGGGGGCTGCACGCTAACTGGAAACCTGATAAAGATCAGGACGACTGACAGAGGGCTTTATTTACACATGCACCACAAACCAAATACATATTTAACCCTTTATTAGACTCCCACTTGTTCTCTTTCTCCCTTTGTGCTTCTTCTACACCAGAGAGAGATATTAGATTAATGGCATCATGGATTCTCATGAAGCACCAGAATATGAATAGAAGTTTAGCTGTCTCTGTAAAAAGATAAAGATGAAACCAGCATTAAACTTTTGACATGACTTTTGATGATCCCTGATCTGAACAGCATTGAGAAAACAAGAGAGACCACAAACCCTGGAGGACCTGCAGGGACTGTGTATTAAAAAGTGGGTCTGTGACTGAAACGTACCTAATACCATGAAGTACCCCCACATGTACAGCTGTGATTGGATTTGGCATGTACTGAACAAATTTCTGGATGTAGGCCTCATCAGTGTTCAGACACTCGTGTCTAAAAGAATTATACAGTTGGGCCAGATTTGGAGGATGCCTTCCCTGGGATAATTTTAGGGAGAGCTCACTGTAGACTGGGATTTTAGCCACTGCTGGTAAACCATAAACCCGCAGATCCAGCTACTCCCTTCACACTATGGTTATTGGCATGCCCAAATGCAATCACTCCTTTCAGGGAATCATTAACACCTGCTTTGGAGCCATTTTCCACATATGGAATGAGACAATCCCTGCACTGTAGCAACTCTTCTCAATCTATGGATCCCATCACTCGCACCCCGCAGGTATTTATAGCCTCATCATCCTCATGCAGCGCCATCTGCAGGAGCCTGAAGATACTGCCACCTTAATACACAAGGTCACTAAAGTTTTGCCTGGTGAGGTTATGTATTACCAATACACTACTAGTATGGAAGTGCAAAGTTGAGCCACTGCTGAATGGTAAGTTCTGTAGAAGATCGGTCGGACTTGTCACTATAAGACTAACTCAGTGGGCTGATTTCATCTAAACATTGTAGCTCATATGATTTGAGTTTGAGCATTCTCAGTTATGGCAGTATGAGACTCTCAGGTCAGTAAGGTGAGAACATGAACACATGATTTCCTGTATTTTCCATTTTATAGAGTTAGACTTCAGACATCATCTGCATCATCCCTTTTATTCATCCGGTGCTCAGTGATAGTTTACAATCACCAAACTACACAATAAACAATCAACAACACACACAAACCTACAGCTCCTCTGCTGGTGTGGGAGAGAGGGATCTCCCTAGACCACAGTGTACAGTCAATTAGCTGGTCCAGAAAAGTCCTTATCTGCAGGGAAGGTCTCTCACAGCTTGGAAGGAATCGCAGCTTCACCCAGTTATCCTCGTTATTGCGGTGTATGGTAGATGAAGTACCTGGGAAGCCTTGTAGCTGCAATGTAGCATAGCTCTACCAACCAGCCCAGCCTACTTCATAGCTGCAACTTAGTGAAGCTCAGCCACCCGGGCCAGGAAAGTTAGTAGCAGGTGAAGAGAGTCCTTAGTTGTGTAGGAAGCGTTCCTTAGGTGGCCACATTAAGAAACCTTTAAGCATCAGAGACACACTCTTTACATTCACACTGGGAATCAGACACACTCTCTACATTCAAAACTAGACTCAAAACTTACTTGTTTGTAAAAGCATTTATTTGATAACATCTGTTTACTGCTACATTTTACATTTCCCCATAAATGGACCAAATACCCGAACGTCTCCCTCTCTCTCTCCCTCTCATCTGTCTCCCTCTCTCTCTCCCTCTCATCTGTCTTTTCTATGAGCGGATCATTGCTGATAGATAACACTGAGGGGCTACCAGCGCAGAGGATTCCACTCGAGGACTCTCAGGACTACACACACTCAATTCATCAAGTTACAATATCTACCTCTTAGTCCTCCTAATCAGTCTCTGTCTCTTTCTCTGTCGCTTTCTCTTTCTCTTTCTCTCTCTTTCTATTTTTCTTTCTTTCTTTCTTTCTCTCTCTCTCTCTTTCTTTCTTTCCTTCCTCTTCTTTGTTAAGCACAGGAATGACATTTCTCTGGAGTGATCACATCAAAATCCCCAGAGCAGCTAGAGGCACCTGAGCTTCAGCTGTGGGTCTCCTGCCCTGTTTCTGCAGTTCATCACCCGGCAAGACTACAGCGTCTACAATGACCAGCTTCTGGCTCTGATCATGAACTCTGTCTATGGCTCAGCTCCATCTTGCAGTTACTCCCTCCTGGACTAATCAGACTGGATCTAATAGATGCTCATTCCTGTTAGTTCTGTCTTTCCCTTCATCCGGGTTTGACCTGAGGGTGTTGGGTTGCACCATTGAGCCTGGCTCCTCTCGAGGTTTCTTCCTTACCCAAGGGAGTTTTTCCTCACCACTGTTGCCTCTGGCTTGCTCAAGTGGGGCTTGGACCCGCCCCACTCCCCCCGACCCCACTCCTATGTCTGTACATTAACTCTGTGTTTTTCTTTTCCTTTTTAACTAACTGATTTTCTATGAAGCTGCTTTGCTACACTGATTGTAAAAAAGCACTATACAAATAAATATTGATTGAGCCATGGGCATGAAAGTCACTTTCTAGATTATAAGTGTCCAAATACCTTTAAAAAGTGTGTTTTATGGCAATAATATTGTTAGCAGTGCAGCTTAATACTCAAAATACATATTTTCCCCTTTATGAATAAAATCTGTGGTGAATGTAATATTAATCATTTCCACTGAACTTTAACAGACCTGCCCTAATCCAGACTGACCACTCCATCTCCATCAGCAGTGCTGTAGTGAACTCTGGCAGGACCTGATAGAAACAGACCAAATACCAG
The DNA here is from genome assembly GCA_024036415.1 of Prochilodus magdalenae. Classification (NCBI taxonomy): domain Eukaryota; kingdom Metazoa; phylum Chordata; class Actinopteri; order Characiformes; family Prochilodontidae; genus Prochilodus; species Prochilodus magdalenae. The sequence continues at coordinate 33,667 of JAMWET010001235.1, read as the reverse complement.
ATAAATTACCTCACACAATAAAATTATGATTATATTAGGAGTGTGTAGATTGTACCTTTGGTTCTTCTGGTGTAATAGACCACAGCTACTATAATGTGCAGGAGGATCACAGTCACCAATGCAAAGGGGACGAAGGGCAGAGACAGTGGAGGCTCTAAAACAAGAAGTGGCTCATATTATCCATATTATCTCACATCACTAAGAAGAAATACACTTAGTATATGACTTCATGTCTTATGTTTTCGACTCGGTTCTCCAGGTTCTAACAGTGTACATTTACATTATTATTTGGAAAGGTGATGAGAGAACAAAGTTGTAACATTCAGCCTGTAAATGCAGTCAGTGTTCTGTACTCACCATCAGCTGACGGAGAGGAAGGTGTGGTTGAAGGGGTTGGCCTGGTTGTTGGACTGGTTTTTACATTGACCACTGCAGTAGATGGTGCAGGTTTAGGTGTAGTAGATAGTTGAAGTTTGGGTCCATTAGATAGTTTAGGTTTAGGTGGTTCCCCTGTGGAGAGAGAAGGTCTGATGGTTAGTACAGGAACAGAAGATCAGTAAACAGCAGCTCACTGTAGATACACAGTACCATTAAAACCCTTCACTGTAAACAACCAGAACAACAATCAGTACAATCAGCAGTGATGCGTTACTGTGCTGCTGTGTGGATGATAAAAAGAAAGAAGAACAGAAAAGAAAAGAAGAGAATGAGCGAATGAGAGGAAAGCAGAGAAGAAGAGAGAATTATGGATCATTGGTAAATGACTGCAGTGTATTAGACGGCTTTAACTCCATTAATGTAACTGCAGTTCACCAAGCCTAACTACAGGTCTTACTGAACATCAGGAGTGAAGTTAACACATCTACACAGTACACACTAACACTACAGCATCGTTCAGCTTCTCTGATCATTTTAGAAGTCAATAAAACATAAAATGTACTAGAACTTTATAATTAATCATTTATTATTCTGTTAACTTCAACACTAAACCTACACCTACACCTCCCGCTAAACCTAACCATAACCTTAACTTCAATACTAAACCTACACCTACACCTCCCGCTAAACCTAACCATAACCTTAACTTCAATACTAAACCTACACCTACACCTCCCCCTAAACCTAACCTTAACTTCAACACTAAACCTACACCTACCCCTACCCCTAAACCTAACCATAACCTTAACTTCAACACTAAACCTACACCTACACCTCCCCCTAAACCTAACCTTAACTTCAACACTAAACCTACACCTACCCCTACACCTCCCCCTAAACCTAACCATAACCTTAACTTCAACACTAAACCTACACCTACACCTCCCCTAAACCTAACCATAACCTTAACTTCAACACTAAACCTACACCTACACCTCCCGCTAAACCTAACCTTAACTTCAACACTAAACCTACACCTACACCTCCCGCTAAACCTAACCATAACCTTAACTTCAATACTAAACCTACACCTACACCTCCCCCTAAACCTAACCATAACCTTAACTTCAACACTAAACCTACACCTACACCTCCCGCTAAACCTAACCATAACCTTAACTTCAACACTAAACCTACACCTACACCTCCCCCTAAACCTAACCATAACGTTAACTTCAACACTAAACCTACACCTACACCTCCCCCTAAACCTAACCATAACCTTAACTTCAACACTAAACCTACACCTACACCTCCCGCTAAACCTAACCATAACCTTAACTTCAACACTAAACCTACACCTACACCTCCCGCTAAACCTAACCATAACCTTAACTTCAACACTAAACCTACCCCTACCCCTACCCCTAAACCTAACCCTAACCTTAACTTCAACACTAAACCTACACCTACACCTCCCCCTAAACCTAACCTTAACTTCAACACTAAACCTACACCTACCCCTACACCTACACCTCCCCCTAAACCTAACCATAACCTTAACTTCAACACTAAACCTACACCTACACCTACACCTCCCCCTAAACCTAACCATAACCTTAACTTCAACACTAAACCTACCCCTACCCCTAAACCTAACCATAACCTTAACTTCAACACTAAACCTACCCCTACCCCTACCCCTAAACCTAACCCTAACCTTAACTTCAACACTAAACCTACACCTACACCTCCCCCTAAACCTAACCTTAACTTCAACACTAAACCTACACCTACCCCTACACCTACACCTCCCCCTAAACCTAACCATAACCTTAACTTCAACACTAAACCTACACCTACACCTACACCTCCACCTAAACCTAACCATAACCTTAACTTCAACACTAAACCTACACCTACCCCTAAACCTAACCATAACCTTAACTTCAACACTAAACCTACACCTACACCTCCCGCTAAACCTAACCATAACCTTAACTTCAATACTAAACCTACACCTACACCTCCCCCTAAACCTAACCTTAACTTCAACACTAAACCTACACCTACCCCTACCCCTAAACCTAACCATAACCTTAACTTCAACACTAAACCTACACCTACACCTCCCCCTAAACCTAACCTTAACTTCAACACTAAACCTACACCTACCCCTACACCTCCCCCTAAACCTAACCATAACCTTAACTTCGACACTAAACCTACACCTACACCTACACCTACCCCTAAACCTAACCATAACCTGAACTTCAACACTAATCCTACCCTACACCTAAACCTAACCTTAACTTCAACTCTAAACCTATACCTACTTCTAAACCTAACCTTAACTTTAACACTAAACCTACACCTAACCCTAACCTGAACTTCAACACTAAAACTAAACCTACACCTACACCTACCCCTAAACCTAACCATAACCTTAACTTCAACACAACCTACACCTACCCCTACACCTCCCCCTAAACCTAACCATAACTTCAACACTAATCCTACACCTACACCTACACCTCCTACTCCTACACCTACCCCCAAACCTAACCTTAACTTCAACACTAAACCTACACCTACACCTAAACCTAACCTTAACTTCAACACTAAACCTACACCTACTCCTAAACCTATCTCCTGTATGTGAACAGTAATGAGGTGGAAATATGAAATGGAGTATGATCATAACCTGAGGGTGTTTTACCTTTTACAGTGAGTCTGATGTTTATATGTGAATCTTTAACAGAACACTCATAATATCCTCCATCCTCGTCAGTCAGGTGTGATATGAGTAGAGAGAGATTTCCTGTAGAGTGATCATTAAACAGCTGAACTCTGTTTCTGTACTGATCACTATTAATAGACATCTCTACCCATCTGTTACCTTTGGGCCTCTTCCAGCTGAACTCCTCAGGTTTGGTCTGTAGGTCAGTGCAGGAGCAGGGCAGCAGTACTGACCCTCCTGTATGTGCTGTGATAGTCAGTAGTTGTTCTCTGTTCTCCAGAGTGCAGCCTGTAGAAACACACATCAGTAAGATCAGTTCTTAATTAATTCTATACTCTGTGTGATATTATTATTAAAATATTTGACATGAGCCCACAACTTTGGATGAATGATAGTTTTAATAGTAATAAATGATCAAATATTATTCATACACAAAGACACATATGATGCCTGTTGTTTATGTCCTGGAAATGAGTCTCCAAGTGTCACCATGTTCCAATTTTCTATCCTTCTCAGCTCAGTAACACTATCAGAGAGTCAAACTTCCACTTATCATCAACAGACTAGCTGAACCAAGAAGGAAGTGTCAGACTGTACTGCTATTGGGAAGCCATGGAGTTGTAGAGGTTCCTAATGGTGCCCTGTGATAATCCATCCCAGGCACCTTGAATATTCTCACCCAGCTCCTGCAGACCGCTAGTACCTGAGAAACGTGGTTTAGTCTCTGTAGTAGAATAAATCTGAACATCAAGCTGCTTTTCTCCCACCTGCACTGTACACTTTATATACTTACACTGTTTACAACAACATACTGACTGATACTGCGCTTACTGTTTGCACATATCATGCACACATTGTTTCTGTCTATTTGTCTTTGCACTTCACTATTTATATATATATATATATATATATATATATATATATATATATATATATATATATATATATATATATATACATATATATATATATATATATATTCTGTAACTGCACTGGAGGAGGAGCCTGACTGTGTTTAGTTATACTGTACAACCATGTATTGGTATAATGACAATAATGTTGAATTGAATAAAGAAGCCTACTGGATTACATACACCAGGGTCTGTGTTCATGCTCATGGGCACTTGCTAACTCCACTCCTCATGCCCACCTCAAATTTCTCTCTCACTCTCTCTTTCAGGATAAGAAGTGATATAACAGCAACTCTACTTTATATCTATTCATTATTTCTCAAAAACTGAACTAACAGAAGTGGCCCCAAATTACATGGGGAAATGAATTACACTGACTTACATGAAGAGTAAAAAATGCTTTTGCCCTCTTCTTTTGATAACATCGAATGCAGGGGTTGAGTATTTCACAAGTTCATCATCAAACATGGAACTCATACTAATAGCCATATTTAACTGTCCATAATTATGACATCAGCATCTCAGCAACATACATAAACTACACTCACCTTCAGAGACATGAAGCCCAATGAAGAGAAGATAAACAGTCAGCAACATGGTCACTAGTACACCAACACTGAGTCCACAGCACACTGACCGCTCCACACCCAGCACTACACTCGCCCTGTATACCCACACTGAGTACCCAACTCTCTCAGCAGCTCTTCACTGGAGTGTAACCCACTCTAATGTCCGTGCAGCTCACAGGAGCTGTGTTTAAACCAGCTAGCCCGGAACTCTTCTGTCTCTTAGAGACTTCATCAGCCGCTTCTACAGAAAAACATGACATCACTTACTGTTTCCTGTTTTTTGAAGACCTGAACACAGGATGCAGCCATATAGGGAGAAGTCATATGCACCTTGTTCTCATATCCTTGCTGAAAATAGACAGCACAGGCTGGCATGAGCTCTGTCCTGGTCTGAGCTGGTTAATACAGGCCTCACTATAGTCATGCTGGTTTGTCTAGAAGGGATGTTCTTTCCTTATCTCCAGATCTACAGTTTGTATTCAGCGTTTCATGCTCTGTATTCGCTTGTTTGATTTCATCCTGGATCTGATGTTTGGTTACCTTGAACTGTTGTTTCAAATTCTCCTTTACAGTCTCCAGTTCTGCAGGTATTCCAAGTTTTTTCCAGTATTCCAGGAGTTAGTCCTGGTTTGTTCCACTGGCAGTTTCTCTGCTCTGTTGCAGTCCTCCATTCGGCACAGCACTTCATGATGGAGCCTGAGCCCTAAGCTTCACATCCTCTCTGGAAGTATGTATATACTGTCTGTATTGGAGAGCTATATCTATGTTATAGTGCATTAATAACTACATTATAACCATACTAACATGTGGCATTTGTTTCTCAGCAGTGTGGTGCTGATTTGTTGGTGTATTCTGTGTCCGTGACTCTCAAAACTGTGTTAAAGCAGTTCTGAGTCGATGCTGGTTGGATATGTGAGGAGTAAAACCGGCCCTCATGTGCTTCTCTGTGTCGTGTGTTTATATTCAAACCCAGGTCTTCTCTCTGTGGTTTAGCCAGTTGTTCTTTCTGGAGCACTGAGGATGTGACGTCATGGTTGTGAAACACCATGTCCCGGTAGCTATAATAGTATCTAGTGCGGTTGGGGACTGCACGCTAACTGGAGACCTGATAAAGATCAGGATGACTGACAGAGGGCTTTATTTACACATGCACCACAAACCAAATACATATTTAACCCTTTATTAGACTCCCACTCGTTCTCTTTCTCTCTCTGTCCTTCTTCCTCTACCACACTGGAGAGAGACAGTCTTATGCTGCCGGTGTTTATGAGCATGGTTATATGTATGAACATATCTGCTGTTATGTATGGTGGAGAATCTGTGATGTTCTGGGGCTGTTTGCCCTCAAAGCCACTGGGAACCCAGTTTAGATATATGACATCATGGACTCTCAAGAAGCCCCAGAATATGAATGGAAGTTCAGCTGTCTCTGTGAAAAGTGAAAACTTAAACCCAGAGCTAAATTTTTCACATGACCTTTGATGCCCCCTGACCTGGACACCATTGAGAAAACAATAGAGAACACAAACCCTGGAGGACCTGCAGGGGCTGTGTAATAAAAAGTGGTCTGTGACTGAAACATACCTAACACTATGCAGTACGTCCACAAGCACAGCTGTGATTGGATTTGGCATTGACTGGATGTAGGCCTCATCAATGTTCAGACACTCTAGCAGTAAGGAACTCCGTAGTTGGGTCAGATTTGGTGGCTCTGAGGAGAGTTTCCTGTAGATTTTAGACACTGCTGGTAGACCTGTATGACTGTACGCTTCCATACACCTACAAATTCAACTACTTCCTTCACACTAAGGTCTTTAGCAGGCCCAAATTGAGTCTAGCCGTTTTGGAACGAGACATTCACTGCACTCTACCAGTCTATCAGTGGACTGATTTCATCTGCCTTAACATTATAACTTCATTCTGTTTTGACCACCACAAATATTTTATTATTTGTAATTCTGAGTTTGAGCATTCTTAGGTAGGGCAGTACAAGACTCTCAGGTCAGTGAGGTCAGAACTTAATCACATGGCTTTCTTTTTTTTCCAGAGTTCTAGAGAATTTCAAATAAGTCCTTATCTGCAGTGAAGGTCTCTCTCAGCATGAAAGGAATCATAGTATCACACAGTAAGCCGTCTCAGACATCCTCATTACTGTGGTGTGGGTTCGATCAAGTGGCTGGTCTGGGAAGCCTTGTAGCTGCAATGTAGCATAGCTCAACCAACCAGCCCAGCCTACTTCATAGCTACAGCTTAGTGAAGCTCAAGCACCCAGGCCAGGAAGCCTTGTAGCAGGTAAAGAGAGTCCTTAGTTGTGTAGGAAACTCCCAGTCAACCTAGTAGGCCTTGTAGCTGTTGTGGAAGCAATCCTTAAATGGATGCGTCCTTTATGTGACCAGCCCAAGAAACCACTGACCCATGTGGGGAAATCAGTCTCTAGATTATAATAGTTTTAATAAGTTTAACTTGTTTTTCATTGCGATAGCATTATTAGCAGTGCTGTTTAAATAATCAGGGCAAATATTCCCCCCTTTATGAACAAAATCTGTGGAGAATATGACAATATTAACCATTTTCACTGAACTTTCCCAGAACTACACTGCTCCAGACCGACCACTCCATCTCCATCAGCAGTGTGGTTTCAAGGCCACTAGCTCTGCATGTAAGATAAGGGCTAGGACCTGATTGGGTAAGGGTCATTTTGGATGGGAACATTTGGAGACAGTCAGTGTGGACATGTGTGCTGACCAACAACCTGAAGTTGTTTCTTGCTTAGAATATCTTATTCCACCTTAAATGGTTTACATCTGCACTGTTTAAGGTGGACCAGAAAATCTAAACAAGAAGCAGACAAATAAGAAGACAAGGTTACTAGGCTTATTGTTCCACTACCTAACACTAACAGCTGAGGTAATATATTACCTGAGATGTGAGGTTCTAGATAGGTAATGATGTTTAGCACTAGCTAACGCTAACAGCTGAGTTAATACATTATGTAAGGTCCACCAGCTGGGTGATGTCATATTCGGTGTTGTTACAGGAAGTGAAGATGTTAGTGAGATTTAAAGCAGGTTGAGAGACATTAAAAGAGCACTGCAGTTTATATACTGCTCCTGATTCTACCTGCCCTGTGTAGATCACTGTCTATAACACTGGTGCTGAAGCTGATCTGGGGGATGTAGTTTCAGCACCATGGACAGCGACTGTGTGAAACTACAAGGTACAGATTAGTAGCTGTGTAAATGCAGGTTGGAGTTGTTGTGTTGTCACTGTCTAATCACACACACACACACACACACACACACACACACACACACACACACACACACACGTATACAAAAGCACAAGTGTGAAGCAGAAAAAGACAAACTCAGAATAACTTCTAAGAGCCTCCAGCACTGTACATCACAAAACCACACACACACCAACTTATACCACCCAAGTCTGATATAACGCTAGTGTTGGCCTTTTGCTAGCTTCTTGCCTTGGCAATAGGTTTGGAGGTGGGAGTTTCTGAAGGAGTGCTGAAGGGAGGGGTTTTCTGACGCAGTTCAGCACAAAATCAAGATCAGAGCGGATTTAACGTAAAGGGTTAGACAGAGGCAGATCCAGGAAACAGGCAGAAGTCAAAACCAAGCAAGCAACCCAACCAGCAGTCTGTGACTGTAAACCTTCAAATCTGCTGGTAGGTGTTTCTGATAAAATGGCCAGTGAAGTACATTAAATATTTAATGTAATGTTGCTGTTATTTTCCATAGTTTTTCATGGTGCTCCTCAGCTAGGAGATGCTGTGCCAAGCTATGGCAATGAGAGTAAACAGCCATACAGGAAGTGGGGCTACTGATGAATGCCAAAGGGCCAAAAATCCCTGAGATATAAGAACCAATAGAGTGAGTTTTGTTTAAGTTACAGACCAGCATGGCAGAAAAGAAGACATGGGAGATCAGACGAGAGATTAAATGCGTTCGTTTAATGGGGTCTGCATTTAGACTGTTACATACAGTATACAGTGCCTCTGTAGATAAACCAGTTACCTTAAAACAAACAGGTGAAATGAAAAGTGAATGTTAAACTGCAGATATATATTATTTATATCCACTCATCAGCACACAAACAGCATCAGCCTACAGGAATGAAACTTGGTGGGTAGGTTTGACATTGTGAGACTCAATCGATTGGCTGCGCATGTGGCATAAACAAGGACGGGCTTTATCACTGTACAGACACGACTGCAGAAATTGAGCAAGTAGTGATTCCCTCCATGGGTCATCCTGATGGCCAGACGACTGCACAACGCAGGACTACTTGCACACATACCATTACTGCCACCACGTCAGTGTCACCAAAGACTGCAATGGTGTCGTGCCAGACTGTCATGGAGTGACTCAGAATGGCAACAGGTCATGGTCAGTAACGAGTCTCGCGTTTGACCTGGTGGAGACGACCAACCAATCCGTGTGTGGAGGCACCGTGGTCAGCACCAAGATGAACAGGTTTTTGTCACACGTCACACGCCTAGAAGGCCTGGTGTCACTCCACCTCCACCCCTACTGCACCAGCTGCAGGAACTGGGTAAGACTATTCAAGCTGTTCCATTAGGAACTGTTCCATTAGGAACCTCTACGACTCTACATCATCTGGCGAGTTATGTTAGCAAACATGGTAACCCGACGCCATACTGAGAGACACTACTACTGTAGCTCAAAAGCTCATCTTCCTTCTAAAGAGTAATGCAGTCCCACACTTCATTGCGGGTGCAGCTATTCTTTTGATGATGAGTATATTTATGGATTTATAAATTTGAAAGAAAAAGGGAAAAAGAAAAGTTAAGAAAGTGTAAAAAGCACAGCTGCATGTTTGATGGAGTGATTGGTGTTATTCGTTTATCTTGATGGTGGTATATTCAGTCTTCTCTCCAACGATGGTGTTCCTGAGTGTAGCTGCAGGTGTTCTACTGTGGACTACAGTAGTGTACGTCACTTCATCCTGTAGAGGGATCATTAATGTTAATTAACACACAGCACTAATCGTTTACAGACCACCTCAGAGTTACCAGGAGCAGACGCTTCCCTACCCCATTACATCCAGCGTCTTGTGGAATCTAAGCACAGAATGCACAACACATCACCTGACCTAGTAAACAGACTCAGTGTAAAAGCTCTCTGGACACAAAATGAGTCTGCTCAGTGATGTTCTGAGGGGGCTTTAATTATGTGGATATGGGCTCTTTGGTTGATGTGACAGTACATTTGAACCACAGTGCCTTCACTGAGCTGCTGGATGACCAAGTGTTTGGTCGTCCTTTTGCTGATTACTGTTGCCCATGAATACAGCACCTCTTATTACCCTATTGCATTAACTATGATGGGATATAAAGTGATTTGATAAGATGTTTACATGGGATTTAGTGGGAATGATGGGAAAATTAGACGGGCTATGTCGGAATGTGACAAGATGTTACTGAAAATTAATGAATGTGAGGAGATATGATGGGTTACAATGAAATGTAATGAAATGTGTAGAGATGTGATGAAATGTGATGGGTGTAGAAACTCACCTGTGCTTCCTGCTCTCTCTTCATCCTTCTTTGATCTTGGCTCTCCGCCTGCCCTTGTCTACGTCCTGCAGAAGGACACCAGACAGAGTGAGACACAGATAATGCACTGGAAAAGTGTATATGAGTGAGTGAGTGAGTGAAAGAGTGAATGTGTTTACCTCTGCATCTCCAGTAGATGACTCCGACTCCTCCAAGTCCCAGCAGTAGAAGAAGAATATAGATGAAGAGATTTTTGGACGAGGAATTATCTGTACCGAGAAAGACATAATGAAGAATAAGGTGAGAGTTTATTGATATAATGTTATTTGTGTAAGTAGTGTGTGGTAAACAACGTGTACTAACCACTAACAGGTGTCTGAGACGTTTCTGTGAGTGCATTCGCTGGACTGGTGTGTCCATTGACCACTGCAGTAGACATTGCAGCTTTAGCTGAACCCCCTGTAGAGAAGGTTGAGAAGGGTTGAAGGTCAGTGGAGGAACAGTACTAGCCAGCTCAGAGTATATACACAGTAACATGAGCATGTCAAACATCAGCCATTCCATTAAGCTCTCCAAATACCCATCTTTAGACATCATTTCAATGTGACTATAGAGTGGGAATGTCACACCTGTGGGTTCCCCTCTAACCTCCGATCTCCTGGACTTAATTTCCCACAACCCACCACCTGGTGGCGTTACTACCACTACCATCGTCCAATCCCATTCTATTTCCAGATCCTCGTTCCCAGAATACTAATTACACACACCTGTTTCCCATTTAGTCTGTTTTCCTATATACTCCTCTCTCACTGACTCATTGTGAAGTACTGACTCTCTGTGTGTACTGAGCATTTCCTCCTGTTGCTATTCCTGGTTGCTACTCTGGTTTTGACTTTACTGTGATGCTCTGGTTTACTCTTCGTGTTTATCCCCTTGGTACTTTTGCTTGATCTGATTGTTTGCTTGGTTTTGACTTCTTCCTGTTTACTGACTCTGGCTCTATGTCATGTCACAAGACAGTTAGTATGTTTAGATTTGTTCTGTAATTAGTTGTAGTTCATTTTTACAACCACTAGGGGTCAGTAGCTGCAGCTTGCTTTGTGTGTAGCAGTCAGGAAGTAAGAGCTTCTGCCTTCTCAGAGAGCCATGAGAGTACGTTTTGGAATCAATCCAGTTTTATCTGAATACATCCTCACGCCCTGATAGCATCGTGGGTGTGTACTGATAGGTTGTTTGTATCTGCACTGCTAGATCATTACTTTGGGACATTTTACTCTCTGTGACGTGTTGTGTTATGTGTCTGTTGAATTACCGTATTACAAGCTGCTGTTAGTTATTGAAAGTTCATAGAAGAATAAATAGATATTGTACTATAAAACGTAAAAGATAAAATACAGTAGGAGAGAGTTTCTGTCTGTCAAGGTGTATACAGCACATATTCCGAGGACAGAACACTCTGTCTTTGCCTCTTGGCTATGTCTGCTTTGCTCTTGTTGCTGCTGCGTCTGACTACTAATCCATTTAATGAACTTTGTCTTAATTTTAGCTCCTCACCATCTGTTCGTCATTTACCCTGAGTAAGAAGCCATCCAGTAGAGACGTGTTTAACGAATACCTAACAAAACCATGTCCAAAAACAAAACAGCTCTAACCCACCAAGTCCTGTAATTTGTGAGGTCAAGCTCTCATAGATGCTCCACTGCATTATGGGATATTGGGGAATTTGGAGGCCAAAGTTACACCTCTTTGAGTTAAACTCTTTGGCATGATCCTTGAACTGTTCCTGGACAGTGTGTGTATAGGTGCCTTATTCTGCCAAAAACTTAGCCCTCCTCTGATTTTTTGAGGACCAATTGGCCCCAGTTTTAGGGGAGAATGGATTGGATCCGTAATGAGAGTCCAGCTTTGTCCTGGACTATTCCAGAGCTAATATGGCTGGTGGTGAGGACTCTGAGCTGTGCTTGGTGGGGTCCCCTAATGGATTTCCCTCTGGAGGAAGTCCATGTACACTGCAGGGATTTGGATTGGAATGTGTGAGTCCATGCAGCTGGCCTGAACTACTACTGAAAACAAAATGGAGGATGACTTACTATACAAAAATATAAACCTGCAGTACCTTAAACTGACCATAGAGTGGTGCTAAAATGACCATGAATGGCCTACAGAGTGCTAGTGATGGGTTTCTGTTGATGATGTAGACTTGTAGGATCCATCTCATTCACCCACCAGGTATCACATGCACATGGTGTTAATGACAACAATGATCGAATGACAGGGTGAAGCTAATGCAGAGACATACCGTAAAAGACAGAGCTAGGAAGACTTCCAGTTGTAAATATGTGTGCCATCATTTTGAATATTAAACTAATTGCAGAATATATACTTGAATAAAATATATAACTATCAGAAATAAATAATCAGAAAGAAAAAAATGAAGAATGTGCAGAGAACATATCAGCTACAGTCAGTGTGCAATACATACCATCAGGCATTTCAGCAGAACTAGCAGAGGATGAACCCGGCTTGGTTTGGCTGTTAGTGACAGTTGGAGATGAAGCAGTTGGAGATGAAGTAGTTGTAGATGAAGCAGTTGGAGATGAAGTAGTTGGAGATGAAGCAGTTGAAGGTGTAGCTGGGCCCTCTGTAGAGACAGAAAGTGTGGCAGTAAGTGCAAGAAATCATCATAAACCTAGACCTGCTCCTGAACCTAACCTTAACCACAACACCAAACCTACACCTACTCATAAACCCAACTCTAACCTTAACCTCAACACCAAACCTACACTGACTCCTAAACCTATCCCTAATTCAACACTAATCCCACACCTACTACTAACTTTAACTCTAATCTTCACTTTAACACAATACGTTTACTCATGACTGTAATGTACAGTAATGATCAGAAATAAGATCTGATATACAGTAAGAACAGAAACTGAGTTTTACCTTTTACTGTGAGTCTGATGAGCGTATATAAACCTTTAACAGCACACCAGTACTCTCCTCCATCCTCTTCAGTCAGGTGTGATATGAGTAGAGAGAGATTTCCTGGAGAGTGATCATTAACCAGCTGAACTCTGTTTCTGTACTGACCACTCTCCCTGGATATCTCTTCATATATCTGTGTGTTTGTGTTTTCTTTCTTCCAGCTGAACTCCTCAGGTGTGGTCTGTAGGTCAGTGCAGGAGCAGGGCAGCAGTACTGACCCTCCTGTATGTGCTGTGATATGCAGTAGTTGTCCTCTGTTCTCCAGAGTGCAGCCTGTAGAAACACACATCAGTAAGATCAGATTAACTCTATACTCTGTGTGATATTTGTATTAAAGTATTTGACATGAGCTCACAACTTTGGAGGATTAACACTTTTCAATAGTAATAATCTAATCTTATTTATGAACAATGACACATAGGATGTCTGTTGTTTATGTCCTGGAAATGAATCTCCAAGTGTCACCATGTTCTTTTACAGTGTTTATTTTTCAGATTTATTTTTTTATCATCAACAAACCAGCTGAACCAAGAAGTAAGTGTCAGACTGTAATGCTATTGGGAAGTCATGGAGCTGTAGAGGTTCCTAATGGTGCCCTGTGATAATCCATCCCCGGCAGCTTGAATATTCTCACCCAGCTCCTGCAGAACGTTAGTACCTGAGAAACGTGGTTTAGTCTCTGTAGTAGAATTAAGAAGCCCACTGGACTACATACACCAGGGTCTGTGCTGCCTGTCATGCACTTGCTAACTCCTCACACCTCTCTCTCTCTCTCTCTCTCTCTCTCTCTCTCTCTCTCTCTCTCTCTCTCTCTCTCTCTCTCTCTCTTCCTCTCTCCAGACATGAAGTGATACAACAGCAACTCTACTTTTTATCTACTTATAATTTCTTAATAACTGGACCAACAGAAGTGGCCCCAAATGACATGGGGAAATGAATTGCCTAATTTTGGAGATGCTTCATGTTTTTGACAGCAACAACATGAACATATAATGCACGGATGGAGTACTTTACAAGTTCAACATCAAACATGGAACTCATACTAATAGCCATATTTAACTGAGCATAAATATATGACATCAGCATCTCAGTAACAGGATACATAAACTACACTCACCTTCAGAGACATGAAGCCCAATGAAGAGAAGATAAACATGCAGCAACATGGTCACTAGTACACCAACACTGAGTCCACAGCACACTGACCGCTCCACACCCAGCACTACACTCACCCTGTATACCCACACTGAGTACCCAGCTCTCTCAGCAGCTCTTCACTGGAGTGTAACCCACTCTAATGTCCGTGCAGCTCACAGGAGCTGTGTTTAAACCAGCTAGCCCGGAACTCTTCTGCCTCTTAGAGACTTCATCAGCCGCTTATACAGAGTCACTAACCACACACACAACAACACGGTGGCCTCTGAGCCATGACATCACTTACTGTTTCCTGTTTTGTAAGCAAGTGAACACAGGCAGCAGCCAAATAAGGTGAAGTCAGGTGCACCTCTTCGTTGTTCTCAGGGCCTTGCTGAAATTAGACGGCACAGACTAGCATGAACTCTGTCCTGGTCTGAGCTGGTTTATACAGGTCTCACTATCGTCATGCTGGTTTGTCTAGAAGGGATGTTTTTCCAAATCTACAGCCATCTGTATCCATCTTTTTATGTTATGTATTAGCTTGTTTGATTTCAGCCTGGATTTAATGTTTGTTGAACTTGAACTGTCATTTATCTCAACCTTCTCTTTTATAGTCGACAGTCTTGCAGGTATTCCAGGTGATACAACGTATTCCAGGTCTACCTGGAATTCCAGGAGAGACAGTCCTGGTTTGTTCCACTGGCAGTTTCTCTACTTTATTGCAGTCCTCCATCCTACCTGCCCCTCCATGAAGCAGTCTGAGCCCCGAGCTTCACATATGTATGTATGTACTTTATGTATAGAAAGATGTATGTATGTTAAAGTGCATTAATAACTGTATTATAATCATATAAATACCCTTTATATATGTAGGTATCTGTAGGTGTTTCTCAGCAGTGTGGTGCTGATTTGTTGTTGTGTTCTGTGTTTGTGACTTTTCAAACTGTGTTAAAGTAGTTCTGAGTGTTTGCTGGTTGGATATGTGATGAGTAAAACTGGCCCTAATGTGCTTTTCTGTGTCGTGTGTTTATATTTAAACTCAGTTCTTCTCTCTGTGGTTTAGCCGGTTGTTCTTTCTGGAGTACTGAGGGTGTGATGGCATGGTTGTGAAACACCTATGTGGTCTACGTCTCTATTTATTGGTTGCTATAATAGTGCCACAAGCGGTTGGGCCCTGCACGCTAACTGGAGACCTGGTAAAGATCAGGATCAGAGAGACAGTCTTACACTGCCAGTGTTCATAAGCATTGTTATACAGGACATACCTGTGTAAGGTTTAACAAACTGGGATTGACGCAGGCTGAGGTAAAAGCAGAGCAAGGGTTTATTAGAAAGTGAGCAGTGTAGCTTAACAAGAGAATCCGGGAAAACATTCCAAAGGGAGCAGCCAAAGTCAAAATAAACTCAAACAGCTAACAACACCAGAGGGATCAGCAGAAACGGGTAAACCACAAATCAAACAGGGTCGAGATCAGAGCAGTGGGTAGGGTACGGTTTTTGGCCACGCCCAAATGCAGTCCCTCCTTTTAGCCAATCATTAACATCTGCTTTGGAGCCATTTTCCACACATGGAACGAGACATTCCCTGCACTGTACCACCTCTTCCCAATCTAAGGATCCTGTCCCTCACACCCCACAGTTATTTACAGCCCCATCATCCTCGTGCAGCGCCATCTAACACATTCCCACATTAATACATTGGGTCACTACATGAGTTTATGTATTACCAATACACTGCTAGTATGGAAGTGCAAAGGGGAGCCACTGCTGCATGTTCTGACAGGACCTGTCACAATAAGAGCAACTCAGTGAGCTGATTTCATCTGCCTAAACATTCGATCTTATTCATAACTCTGAGTTTGAGCATTCTCAGGTAGGGCAGTATGTGCCTCTCAGGTCAGTAAGGTGAGAACATAAACACATGACTTCCTGTATTTTCCATTTTTATAGAGTTTGACTTCAAACTTCAATAATCATCTGCATCATCACTTTTATCTATCGGTGCTCAGTGATAGTTTACAATCAACACACTGCACAATTGACAATAAACAACCCACAACACACACAAACCTACAGCTCCTCTGCTGGTGTGGGATAGAGGGAACTCCCTAGAGCACAGTATACAGTCAATTAGGGTGTTCAGAAAAGTCCTTATCTGTAGGGAAGGTCTCTCTCAGTCTGGAAGGAATCGTAGCTTCACACAGTTGGCTGTCCCAGACATCCTCATTACTCATACAGGTGAAGAGAGTCCTTAGTTGTGCAGGAAGCTCCCAGTCAGCCTAGTAGGCCTTGTAGCTGTGGTGGAAGTGTTCCCAAGTTGGCCAGCCCAGGAAACCTCTGAGCCCCAGGGCGAAAGTCCCTCTCTAGATTATAATAGTCCAAACACATTTACCTTATGTATTTCATGGCAGTAGTATTAGCAGTACAGCTCAATAATCAGAATGCACATCTTTCCCTTTGTGAATAACATCTGTGAATCTGAACTTTTACAGACCTGCACTACTCCAGATTGACCACTCCATCTCCATCAGCATTGCTGTCGTGAACTCTGGCGGGACCTGATAGAAACAGACCAAATACCTGATATTTGAACTCACACAATAAAATTAGTATGATTATATTAGGAGTGTGTAGATTGTACCTTTGGTTCTGCTGGTATAATAGACCACAGCTACTATAATGTGC
This sequence comes from Prochilodus magdalenae, assembly GCA_024036415.1. Taxonomy (NCBI): domain Eukaryota; kingdom Metazoa; phylum Chordata; class Actinopteri; order Characiformes; family Prochilodontidae; genus Prochilodus; species Prochilodus magdalenae. The sequence continues at coordinate 16,726 of JAMWET010001235.1, read as the reverse complement.
AGGAGGATTACAGTCACCAGGGCAAAGGGGACGAAGGGCAGAGACGGTGGAGGTTCTACAAGATACACATCACATCATCCATCACATCCCACATCTCTAAGACTTTAGGTGACATAAAAAATCTGTGTCAACCCAGACATGATTAACATCAGTGTCTTCTCCAACAGCTACCAATATCAAACACAACCAAAGACACTCGCTTTGTCAGGTACTGTGAAATCAGACAACGCCGTCAGTTGGGGTCTGTCTGGATCAGAATTCATATAATTTAACAAGCCAGTCAAATTCTGCTCTCCTTCCAATTAGAATAATATCACCCATCATCTGAATAACTCAGCTGCTACCTACTTCACAGCCACCTTTACAACGGGTGGATACAGCGGATTTTACACAGTCACTGTATCTGTACATGTGTTCTGTAGTCAGTTTCTTGTTACCTCTCCTTTAAGGGAGAATGAATTGGATCCGTAATGAGAGTTTTGGATGGAATCTGTCCTGGGCTATTTCAGAGCTAGTGTGGCTGGTGGTGAGGACTCTGAGCTGTGCTTGGTGGGGTCCCCTAACAGATTTTCCTCTGGAGGAAGTCCATGTACACTGCAGGGACTTGGATTGGAATGTGGAAGTCCATGCACACTGCAGCTGGCCTGAACTACCACTGAAAACAAAATGGAGGATGACTTCCTATATAAAAATTTAAACCTGTAGTACCTTAAAATGACCATAGAGTGGAGTACAGAGTGCTAGTGATGGGTTTCTGTTGATGTAGATTTCGAATGACAGGGTGAAGCTAATGCAGAGACATACGGTGAAAGATTTCCAGTTGTAAATGTGTGTGCCATCATTTTGAATATTAAACTTATTGCAGAATATATACTTCAATAAAATATATAAATATCAGAAATAAATAATCAGAAAGAAAAAATGAAGCACGTGCAGAGAACATACCAGCTACAGTCAGTGTGCAATACATACCATCAGGCATTTCAGCAGAACTAGCAGAGGATGAACCCGGGTTGGTTTGGCTGCTAGTGACAGCAGGAGATGAAGCAGTTGGAGATGAAGCAGTGGGAGATGAAGCAGCTGGAGATGAAGTAGTTGGAGATGAAGCAGTTGGAGATGAAGCAGCTGGAGATGAAGTAGTTGGAGATGAAGCAGTTGAAGGTGTAGGTGGGCCCTCTGTAGAGACAGAAAGTGTGGCAGTAAGTGCAAGAAATCATCATAAACCTAGACCTGCTCCTGAACCTAACCTTAACCTCAACACCAAACCTACACCTACTCATAAACCCAACCCTAACCTTAACCTCAACATTAAACCTACACCGACTCCAAAACCTATCCCTAATTCAACACTAATCCCACACCTACTCCTAACTTTAACTCTAATCTTCACTTTAACACAATACGTTTACTCATGACTGTAATGTACAGTAACGATCAGTAATAAGATCTGATGTACAGTAAGAACAGAAACTGAGTTTTACCTTTTACAGTGAGTCTGATGATCATATATGAACCTTTAACAGCACACCAGTAATCTCCTCCATCCTCTTCAGTCAGGTGTGATATGAGTAGAGAGAGATTTCCTGGAGAGTGATCATTAAACAGCTGAACTCTGTTTCTGTACTGACCACTCTCCCTGGATATCTCTTCCCATCTCTGTGTGTTTGTGTTTTCTTTCTTCCAGCTGAACTCCTCAGGTGTGGTCTGTAGGTCAGTGCAGGAGCAGGGCAGCAGTACTGACCCTCCTGTATGTGCTGTGATACGCAGTAGTTGTCCTCTGTTCTCCAGAGTGCAGCCTGTAAAAACACACATCAGTAAGATCAGATTAACTCTATACTCTGTGTGATATTTGTATAAAAGTATTTGACATGAGCCCACAACTTTGGAGGATTAACACTTTTCAATAGTAATAATCTAATCTTATTTATGAACAATGACACATAGGATGTCTGTTGTTTATGTCCTGGAAATGAATCTCCAAGTGTCACCATGTTCTTTTACAGTGTTTATTTTTCAGATTAATTTTTTTATCATCAACAGACCAGCTGAACCAAGAAGGAAGTGTCAGATTACAATGCTATTGGGAAGTCCAATAGCACTAGACCACTAGTACCTGAGAAACGTGGTTTAGTCTCTGTAGTAGAATAAAGAAGCCCACTGGACTACATACACCAGCGTCTGTGCTGCCTGTCATGCACTTGCTAACTCCTCACACCTATCTCTCTCTCTCTCTCTCTCTCTCTCTCTCTCTCTCTCTCTCTCCAGACATGAAGTGATACAACAGCAACTCTACTTTTTATCTACTTATAATTTCTTAATAACTGGACCAACAGAAGTGGCCCCAAATGACATGGGGAAATGAATTGCCTAATTTTGGAGATGCTTCATGTTTTTGACAGCAACAACATGAACATATAATGCACGGATGGAGTACTTTACAAGTTCAACATCAAACATGGAACTCATACTAATAGCCATATTTCATTGACTATAAATATATATATCATCAGCATCTCCGTAACAGGATACATAAACTACACTCACCTTCAGAGACATGAAGCCCAATGAAGAGAAGATAGACAGTCAGCAACATGGTCACTAGTACACCAACACTGAGTCCACCGCACACTGACCGCTCCACACCCAGCACTACACTCGCCCTGTATACCCACACTGAGTACCCAACTCTCTCAGCAGCTCTTCACTGGAGTGTAACCCACTCTAATGTCCGTGCAGCTCACAGGAGCTGTGTTTAAACCAGCTAGACCGGAACTCTTCTGTCTCTTAAAGACTTCATCAGCTTTATACAGAGTCACAAACCACACACGATGACATGGTGGTCTCTGAGTCATGACATCACTTACTGTTTCCTGTTTTGTGAGCAGGTGAACACCGGAAGCAGCCAAATAAAGAGAAGTCATATGCAAGTCTTCGTTGTTCTCACGACATTGGTGAAAATAAACAGCACAGATTAGCATGAACTCTGTCCTGGTCTGAGCTGGTTCATACAGGTCTCACTATCGTCATGCTGGTTTGTCTAGAAGGGATGTTTTTCCGAATCTCTACTCTATTGCAGTCCTCCATCCTACCTGGCCCTCCATGAAGCAGTCTGAGCCCTGAGCTTCACATATGTATATATGTACTTTATGTATAGAAAGATGTATGTATGTTAAAGTGCATTAATAACTGTATTATAATCATATAAATACCCTTTTTATATGTAGGTATCTGTAGGTGTTTCTCAGCAGTGTGGTGCTGATTTGTTGGTGTATTCTGTGTTTGTGTCTGTGTGTTCTGAGTCTTTGCTGGTTGGATATGTGATGAGTAAAACTGGCCCTCATGTGCTTCTCTGTGTCGTATGTATATATTTAAACTCAGTTCTTCTCTCTGTGGTTTAGCCGGTTGTTCTTTCTGGAGTACTGAGGGTGTGATGGCATGGTTGTGAAACACCTATGTGGTCTACGTCTCTATTTATTGGTTGCTATAATAGTGTCACAAGCGGTTGGGGGCTGCACACTAACTGGAAACCTGATAAAGATCAGGATCAGAGAGACAGTCTTATACTGCCAGTGTTCATAAGCATTGTTATACAGGACATACCTGTGTAAGGTTTAACAAACTGGGATTGACGCAGGCTGAGGTAAAAGCAGAGCAAGGGTTTATTAGAAAGTGAGCAGTGTAGCTTAACAAGAGAATCTGGGAAAACATTCCAAAGGGAGCAGCCAAAGTCAAAATAAACCCAAACAGCTACCAGTACCAGAGGGATCAGCAGAAACGGGTAAACCACAAATCAAACAGGGTCGAGATCAGAATAGCGGTTAGGCATCACAGGGATAGAGCGCTCAGTCACAGAGTGGCCATACTTCACAATGTGTGTGAGTGCACCAGGGGCTTATAGACAAGCAGACTGAATGAGGGCCAGGTGTTTGTAATCAGTAGTCGTATCAGACCCGTATGACCATATGTTTCCATACACCTGCAGATTCAGCTACTTCCTTCACACTATGGTTTTTGGCCACGCCCAAATGCAGTCCCTCCTTTTAGCCAATCATTAACATCTGCTTTGGAGCCATTTTCCACACATAGAATGAGACATTCCCTGCACTGTACCACCTCCTCCCAATCTAAGGATCCTGTCCCTCACACCCGCAGGTATTTATAGCCCCATCATTCTCATGCAGCGCCATCTAACACATTCCCACATTATAACATTGGGTCACTACATGAGTTTATGTATTACCAATACACTGCTAGTATGGAAGGGCAAAGAGGAGCCACTGCTGCATGTTCTGACAGGACCTGTCACAATAAGAGCAATTCAGTGAGCTGATTTCATCTGTCTAAACATTCGATCTTATTCATAACTCTGAGTTTGAGCATTCTCAGGTATGGCAGTATGTGCCTCTCAGGTCAGTAAGGTGAGAACATAAACACATGACTTCCTGTATTTTCCATTTTTATAAAGTTTGACTTCAAACTTCAATAATCATCTGCATCATCACTTTTATCTTTCAGTGCTCAGTGATAGTTTACAATCACCAAACTGCACAATCAACAATAAACAACCCACAACACACACAAACCTACAGCTCCTCTGCTGGTGTGGGATGGAGGGAACTCCCTAGAGCACAGTATACAGTCAATTAGGAGGTTCAGAAAAGTCCTTATCTGCAGGGAAGGTCTCTCTCAGTCTGGAAGGAATCGTAGCTTCACACAGTTGGCTGTCCCAGACATCCTCATTACTCATACAGGTGAAGAGAGTCCTTAGTTGTGCAGGAAGCTCCCAGTCAGCCTAGTAGGCCTTGTAGCTGTGGTGGAAGTGTTCCCAAGTTGGCCAGCCCAGGAAACCTCTGAGCTCCAGGGAGAAAGTCCCTCTCTAGATTATAATAGTCCAAACACATTTACCTTATGTATTTCATGGCAGTAGTATTAGCAGTACAGCCCAATAATCAAAATGCACATCTTTCCCTTTGTGAATAAGATCTGTGATTCTCAACTTTTACAGACCTGCACTACTCCAGACTGACCACTCCATCTCCATCAGCAGTGCTGTAGTGAACTCTGACAGGATCTGATAGAAACAGACTCAATACTCAATAAATTACCTCACACAATAAAATTAGTATGATTATATTAGGAGTGTGTAGATTGTACCTTTGGTTCTGCTGGTATAATAGACCACAGCTACTATAATGTGCAGGAGGATCACAGTCACCAAGCCAAAGGGGATAAAGGGCAGAGATGGTGGAGGTTCTGCAACAAGATACACATCATATCATCCATCAATATCTCACATCTCTAAGACTTTAGGTAAAATAAAAACAAATCTGTGTCATCCCAGACATGATTAACATCAGTGTCTTCTCCGACAGCTACCAATATCAAACACAACCAAAGACACTCGCTTTGTCAGGTAATGTGAAATGAGACAACGCTGTCAGTTGGGGTCTGTCTGGATCAGAATTCATATAATTTATCAAGCCAGTCAAATTCTGCTCTCCTTCCGATTAGAATAATATCACCCATCATCTGAATAACTCAACTGCTACCTACCTTAGATCCACCTTTACAACGGGTGAATACAGGTAATTTTACAGTCAGTGTATCTGTACATGTGTTCTGTACATAGAACTGAAGTCAGTTTCTTGTGCAAAACTTTTCGTTCCACCTTAAATGGTGCAGCAATAACATCTAAACAAGGCACTTCTAGCCCGGACCCCTACAACGCAGCACGGGCAACAAAACCGTTCTAAGACGGATCAATCCCAGCTGTTAATGCAAACATAACAGATGAGAGAGAGAGACAGTGACTGTGGACAGTGACTGTGTGAAACTACAAGGTACAGATTAGTAGCTGTGTAAATGCAGGTTGGAGTTGTTGTGATGTCATTGTTTAAATCTAATCACACATTCAATGGTGCTCCATCTCTCTACAGACTGCAGCTGCACTGCTCTACAGCACAAAGGTGTATACAGCACATATTCCGAGGACAGAACACTCTGTCGTTCCTTGTTGGTTATGTCCGCTTTGCTCTTGTTGCTGCTGCGTCTGACTACTAATCTATTTAATCAACATTGTCTTAATTTTAGCTCCTCACCATCTGTCTGTCATTTACCCTGAGTAAGAAGCCATCCAGTAGAGACGTGTTTAACGAATACCTAACAAAACCATGTCCAACAACAAAACAGTTCTAACCCACCAAGTCCTGTAATTTGTGAGATCAAGCTCTCATAGATGCTCCACTGCATTATGGGATATTGGGGAATTTGGAGACCAAAGTTACACCTCTTTGAGTTAAACTCTTTGGCATGTTCCTCAAACTGTTCCTGGACAGTGTGTGTATAGGTGCCTTATCCTGCCAAAAGGGAATCAGGTAATGTGATAAGGGGTGTACCTGGTTCACAACAACGTTCACAACAATGGATAACTGTGTTGTTGTTTTTGGGCAGAGCGAGGATTGTCATTATTAGAGTGAGGAACATAATATGGTGATTTCTAAAGTGCATAATTAGCATGTTCATAGGAATATACCAATATCCCCTCATTTCTGTCGCTATTGATTCCCGGGGAGAAAAGCACAGTGCCAGGCAAGTCCTAACCTTAGCCATCCTCTGATTTTTTGAGGACCAATTGGCCCCAGTTTTAGGGGAGAATGGATTGGATCCGTAATGAGAGTCCAGCTTTGTCCTGGACTATTCCAGAGCTAGTGTGGCTGGTGGTGAGGACTCTGAGCTGTGCTTGTCGGGGTCCCCTAACAGATTTCCCTCTGGAGAAGGTCCATGTACACTGCAGGGAATTGGATTGGAATGTGGAAGGCCATGCACACTGCAGCTGGCCTGAACTACCACTGAAAACAAAATGGAGGATGACTTACTATACAAAAATATAAACCTGCAGTACCTTGAAATGACCATAGAGTGGCGCTAAAATGACCATGAATGGCCTACAAAATACTAGTGATGGGTTTCTGTTGATGTAGACTTCCATCTCATTCACCCACCAGGGTGTCACATGCACATGATGTTAATCCCAACATGATCGAATGACAGGGTAAAGCTAATGCAGAGACATACCGTAAAAGACAGCTAGGAAGACTTCCAGTTGTAAATGTGTGTGCCATCATTTTGAATATTAAACTTATTGCAGAATATATACTTCAGTAAAATATATACATATCAGAAATAAATAATCAGAAATAAAAAAAAATGAAGAGCATTGAGAGAACATATCAGCTACAGTCAGTGTGCAATACATACCATCAGGCATTTCAGCAGAACTAGCAGAGGATGAACCCGGCTTGGTTTGGCTGTTAGTGACAGCAGGAGATGAAACAGTTGGAGATGAAACAGTTGGAGATGAAACAGTTGGAGATGAAGCAGTTGGAGATGAAGTAGTTGGAGATGAAGCAGTTGGAGATGAAGCAGTTGAAGGTGTAGGTGGGCCCTCTGTAGAGACAGAAAGTGTGGCAGTAAGAGCAAGAAATCATCATAAACCTAGACCTGCTCCTGAACCTAACCTTAACCTCAACACCAAACCTACACCTACTTCTAAATCTAACCCTAATTAAACACTAATCCTACACCTAAACCTAACCCTAATTCAACACTAAACCTACACCGACTCCTAACTCTAACTTTAACACTAAACTAACACCAGCTCCTAAACCTTAACCTAACCTGAACTTCAACACTAAACCCACACCGACTCCTAAACCTAATCCTAGTCTTAACTACAACACAAAACCTACAGCTACTCCTAACCCTAATCTTTACTTTAACACAGACTTTTACACATGACTGTATGTGAACAGTGATGAGGGTGAAGCTCTTAAACACTTCATAGAGCTGTTTCTCTGTACAGTAACGATCAGTAATAAGATCTGATATACAGTAAGAACAGAAACTGAGTTTTACCTTCTATAGTCAGTCTGATGGACGTGTATGAATCTTTAACAGCACACTGGTACTCTCCTCCATCCTCTTCAGTCAGGTGTGATATGAGTAGAGAGAGATTTCCTGGAGAGTGACCATTAACCAGCTGAACTCTGTTTCTGTACTGACCACTCTTCCTGGATATCTCTTCCCATGTCTGTGTGTTTCTGATGTGTTTCGTCCAGGTGAAATTCGCAGGTGTGGTCTGTAGGTCAGTGCAGGAGCAGGGCAGCAGTACTGACTCACCTGTAGGTGCTGTGATGGTCAGTAGTCGTTGTCTGTTCTTCAGAGTGCAGACTGTAGAAACACACATCAGTAAGATCAGATTGATTACTCTCTGTGTGATGTTATTACAGTTATTAAGTATATGACATCACTGTATCATGTTCTATTACTGTTTATTAATGTCTAGGACCAAGAACTCGGACCGACACGCACAGAGCTAAAAGTCAAACCGGCTTTATTAAGCAGTCGAGCGGTGTAACAAAGTGGTGTGAGTGTGGAGTGGTGGAGCCAGGAAAACCAGAAGCGTGACAGTTAATGGTATTAATAAGAAGCAGAGTGTAGTAAATCTTTATTAAAGAACATTAATAATTTTAATATTCTGTTGTTCACTAATCCTCATATCTACACTGTTCCTCAGCGGATCCTGTAAGTCATCATTCTGGTCTGACAGCAGTGATTTATTAATAGTAATTAATCCATATCCAAAATAATAACACACACTGAAGGAATAATCATATTAATATCCTGAAAATGTCTCTAAATGTCACATTTTTACAAATTAGATGGAAATAAATCAGTATGTTTTTATTCTGTAACAATTAATGAAATGAACAAGGACTAAACCTATACTAGACCTACACCCACATCCTAAACTTAACCCCAACCTTACCTTAAACACTAAACCTACACCTACTCCTAAACCTAACCCTAACACTGAGAACAACTAAAATTTCCTTATTCTCAGTGAGACATTTTAACTAGAGCATGTGTCTGTATGTAAACAGTGATGAGGTGGATATTAGAAATGCAGTAAGATTATAACCTGAGAGAGTTTTACCTTGGAAAGTGAGTCTGATGTTGATATGTGAACCTTTAACAGCACACTGGTACTCTCCTCCATCCTCTTCAGTCAGGTGTGATATGAGTAGAGAGAGATTTCCTGGAGAGTGATCATTAACCAGCTGAACTCTGTTTCTGTACTGATCACTATTAATGGATATCTCTACCCATGTGTTTCCATTGGCCCTCTTCCATCTGAACTCCTTAGGTTTGGTCTGTAGGTCAGTGCAGTAGCAGGGCAGCAGTACTGACCCTCCTGTATGTGCTGTGATGGGCAGTGGTTGCTTGTGTTGCCGTTGTTGTTCACTGTTCTCCAGAGTGCAGCCTGTAGAAACACACATCAGTAAGATCAGATTAACTCTATACTCTGTGTGATATTTTTATTAAAGTATTTGACATGAGCTCATAACTTTGGATGATTAATAGGCTTTATTAGTAATAAAATATTGAATCTTATTTATGAACAAAGACACATATGATTCCTGTTGTTTATGTCCTGGAAATGAGTCAAACCTACACTCATCATCAACAGACTAGTTGAACCAAGAAGGAAGTGTCAGACTGTACTGCTATTGGGAAGCCATGGAGCTGTAGGGGTTCCTAATGGTGCCCTGTGATAATCCATCCCAGGCAGCTTAGATATTCTCACCCAGCTCCTGCAGAATGTTAGTACCTGAGAAACTTGGTTTAGTCTCTGTAGTAGAATAAAGAAGCCCACTGGACTACATACACCAGGGTCTGTGCTACCTGTCGTGCACTTGCTAACTCCACACCTCACACCCACCCCTCTCTCTCTCTCTCTTTCTCTCTCTCTTACTCTCTCCCTCTCTCTGCGGGTATGAAGCGATAAACTTTATATCTAATGTCTTAATAACTGGACCAACAGACATGGGGAATTAATTACACTGACTTACATAAGGAGTAAAAAAAATATTTTCCCCTTTTCTGTGAATTTATAATTTTTTTATAATTTTTGATGGCAAAAAATTTAACATTGAATGCAGGGATGAGTACTTTACAAGTTCAAAATCAAACATGGAACTCATACTAATAGCCATATTTAACCGACCATAAATGTGACATCAGCACCTCAACAACAGGATCAATAAACCACACTCACCTTTAGAGACATGAAGCCCAATGAAGAGAAGATAAACAGTCAGCAACATGGTCACTAGTACACCAACATGTACACAGCACACTGACCGCTCCACACCCAGCACTACACTCGCCCTGTATACCCACACTGAGTACCCAACTCTCTCAGCAGCTCTTCACTGGAGTGTAACCCACTCTAATGTCCGTGCAGCTCACAGGAGCTGTGTTTAAACCAGCTAGACCGGAACTCTTCTGTCTCTTAAAGACTTCATCAGCCGCTTATACAGAAACACAAACCACACGCAACAAGGTGGTCTCTGAGCCATGACATCACTTACTGTTTCCTGTTTTGTGTAGAAGTGAACACAGGAAGCAGCCAAATAAAGAGAAGTCATATGCACCACTTCGTTGTTCTTACAGCCTTGCTGAAAAAGACACAACAGACTAGCATGAGCTCTGTTCTGGTCTGAGCTGGTTTATACAGGTCTTAGTATCATGCTGGTTGAGGTATTCCAGGTATTACCAAGAATTCCAGGTATTCCAGGAGAGACAGTCCTAGTTTGGTCCACTGTTCTCTGCTCTATTGCTGTCCTCCATCCTACCTGGCCCTTCATGATGAAGCCTGAGCCCTGCGCTTTACATATGGAGAGATGTATCTATGTTATAGTGCATTAATAACTGTATTATAATCATATAAATACCCTTTATATATGGATCTGTAGGTGTTCCTCAGCAGTGTGGTGCTGATTTCTTGGTGTATTCTGTGTTTGTGACTCTTAAAGCTGTGTTAAAGCAGTTCTGAGTCTTTGCTGGTTGGATATGTGAGGAGTAAAACCGGCCCTCGTGTGCTTTTCTGTGTCGTGTGTTTATATTTAAACTCAATTCTTCTCTCTGTGGTTTAGCCGGTTGTTCTTTCTGGAGAACTGAGGGTGTGATGTCATGGTTGTGAAACACCTATGTGGTCTACGTCTCTATTTATTGGTAGCCATAATAGTGTTACGAGCGGTTGGGCCCTGCACGCTAACTGGAAACAAAGATCAGGATGACTGACAGAGGGCTTTATTTACACATGCACCACAAACCAAATACATATTTAACCTTTTATTAGACTCCCACTCGTTCTCTTTCTCTCTCTGTCCTTCTTCCTCTACCACACTAGAGAGAGACAGTCTTATGCTGCCAGTGTTCATAAGCATTGTTATACAGGACATACCTGTGTAAGGTTTAACAAACTGGGATTGATGCAGGCTGAGGTAAAAGCAGAGCAAGGGTTTATTAGAAAGTGAGCAGTGTAGCTTAACAAGAGAATCCGGGAAAACATTCCAAAGGGAGCAGCCAAAGTCAAAATAAACTCAAACAGCTACCAATACCAGAGGGATCAGCAGAAACGGGTAAACCACAAATCAAACAGGGTCAGGATCAGAGCAGCGGTTAGGTACCACAGGGATAGAGCGCTCAATCAGTCACAGAGTGGCCATACTTCACAATGTATGTGGGTGGACCAGGGGATTATAGGCAAGCAGAGTAAATGAGCGACAGGTGTGTGTAATGGGCAATGTTGGACAAGAGACTATGACGTCATTGATATGTGGATTCTGAGAGGTGGCGTTCAGGAGCGTGATACTTTGCTGCTCTGTAAGCTGGAGGGAACTTTATAGTTGGTCTAGATTTGGTGGATGCCTTTCCTGGCAAAATTCTGAGGAGAATTCCCTGTAGACTGGGATTTTATCCACTGCTGGTAGACCCGTATGATTGTACGCTTCCATACACCTGCAGATCCAGCTACTTCCTTCACACTATGGTGTTTGGTACACATAGAATGAGACATTCACTGCACTGTACCACCTCTTCTCAATCTATGGATCCCGTCACTCACACCCCACAGGTATTTATAGCCCCATCATCCCTGTGCAACTCCATCTGCAGGATTCTAAAGATACTACCACCTTAATACATTGGGTCACTAAAGTTTTGTTGGGGATGGGATGGAGGGAACTCCCTAGAGCACAGTGTACAGTCAATTAGGAGGTTCAGAAAAGTTCTTATCTGCAGGGAAGGTCTCTCTCAGTCTGGAAGGAATCCTAACTTCACACAGTTTGCTGTCCCAGACGTCCTCATTACTGCGGTGTAGGGTCGATTAAGTACTTGGTCTTGTAGCTGCAATGTAGCGTAGCTCAACCACCCGGGCCAGGAAGGCTAGTAGCAGGTAAGGAGAGTTCGTAGTTGTGTAGGACAACAGAGCCACACTACTCCAGACTGACCACTCCATCTCCATCAGCAGTGCTGTAGTGAACTCTGGCAGGACCTGACAGAAACAAATCAAATACCTGATAAATGAACTCACACAATAAAATTAGTATGATTATATTATGAGGGTGTAGATTGTACCTTTGGTTCTGCTGGTATAATAGACCACAGCTACTATAATGTGCAGGAGGATCACAGTCACCAAGGCAAAGGGGACGAAGGGCAGAGACTGTGGAGGTTCTATAACAAGATACACATCACATCATCCATCATATCGCACATCTCTAAGACTTTAAGTGAGATAAATATAATATAATATAATATAATATAATATAATATAATAATATGGACTAAACCCAGACTAAACCCAATTCCTTGAATTTCCCACTTGGATACCAACATCAACCACAACCAAAGACACATCACTTTGTCAGGTACTGTACTCATACATTTAGGTATCAGGACAGGTTACCAGCCCACAAGCTGTGAAATCAGACAACGCTGTCAGCCACCGATCATCTGAATAACTTTGCCAACTGCTTCAGAGCCACCTTTATAAAGGGACACCATTATTTTTCTTGTAAGCATCAGAGCCTCTAGTATTATGTGAAAGTGGAAAGAGCTGGTCATAGGAAGTGTTCTGGGTATGACTGCACCATATTGGATACAGCAGATTTTACACAGTCAGTGTATCTGTGTATATGTGTAGAACTGAAGTCAGTTTCTTGTGCAGAACTTTTCATTCCACCTTGCCTGAACAAGACGCTTCTAACCCGGATCCGTACAACGCAGCACTGACAACAAAACCGTTCCTATAAGGGATCAATCCCAGCTGTTCATGGAAACATAGCAGATGAGGGTTAATGGAGGTATTCAAGAAATAACTATGGTCTCTGTGTCTTTGGGTGACTAACACTAGCTAACACTGACAGCTTATACATTTTATAAGGTTCACCAGCTGGGTGAAGTCATATTGGGTGTTGCTACAGGAAGTGAAGATGTTAGTGAGATTTAAAGCAGGTTGAGAGACATTAAAAGAGCACTGCAGTTTATATACTGCTACTGATTCTACCTGCCCTGTGCAGATCACTGTCTATAACACTGGTGCTGAAGCTGATCTGGGGGTTGTAGTTTCAGCACCATGGACAGTGACTGTGTGAAACTACAGGGTACAGATTAGTAGCTGTGTAAATGCAGGTTGGAGTTGTTGTGTTGTTATTGTTTAAATCTAATCACACATTAAATGGTGCTCCATCTCTCTACAGACTGCAGCTGCACTGCTCTACAGCTCAACGCTAGGGGGCTATATACCCTCTGCTACCCCTGTGTACTGTAATTATTTGGAAAAGGTGATGAGATAATAAATGTTCTGGCACCTGAGTGCGTTATGAGGCACACATCACCAGATAGCTAAATACTTTTAGCAGACTTAAATGAAGTAGCACCAAGTAGCTTCAGAGATGAGGGAGCACCAAGAATTGTGGTAGACCTTGAGTGTCCGTTTATTGATGATTCTGCAATTCGGGTAAGTTGCTGTAGTAGTGTGAAAAAAACAAAGCTTCTGCCAGGTTCACATAGGCAGATGGAGCTAGATGAACAAGAGGGCTTCGAATGAACTGCTCTCTAGATAGAAACTGTACTGATCATGTGACAGTCATCATGTGACTTCTAACAACCAATGAGAAAGGAAATATCTAAATAAAAGGAATAAAAGATTTGGCCTGTAGATGGTGCTATTACACATGAACAAAATAATTCAGGTAACATAATTAAGCTGTAACATTCAGCCTTTAAATGCAGCCAGTGTGCTGTACTCACCATCAGCTGACGGAGAGGAACGTGCGGTTGAAGGGGCTGGACTGGTTGTTGGCCTGTTGTGTACTTTGACCACTGCAGTAGATGATGTAGGTTTAGGTGTAGGTTTAGATGCAGTAGATGGTGTAGGTTTAGGTGCAGTAGATGGTGTAGGTGGTCTCTCTGTGGAGAGAGAAGGTCTGATGGTCAGTGCAGGAACAGAAGATCAGTAAACAGCAGCTCACTGTAGATACACGGTACCATTAAAACCCTTCACTGTAAACGACCAGAACAACAATCAGTACAATCAGCAGTGATGCGTTACTGTGCTGCTGTGTGGATGAGTCTGTTTGTGGTCAGTCTGTCTATAAGCAGCAGGACATTCTACACATCATCTAAACACAACTGAACTTGTATATTTAGATTAGTAGAGTCTATTAAATCTGGGCCTAAACCTAACGGTCAGTAGAGTCTCAGAACAATCTTATCAATCTAGAACTTTACAAAACCACCTCATTTCTGTTCTGCTTTAGACACACTAGCACACTGTTAGCATGACTAATGGGTGACTTGGAACATCTTTCCCATCTGGGATCCAACAGAGACATGAGAAGAAGAAGAGAGATGAAAAAGAAAGTAGGACAAGATGAAGAAGTAGATGAAGAAACAGAAGAGAGAAGGAATGAGAAGAAGAAAAAGTAGATGGACAGAGAGAAATAGAAGAAAACGAAGAATACACATGCCTGTATACAAACAGTGTTGAGGGTGAAGAGCTTATGTGAGGGGTTTGGATTTTGGGGTAGTAGTTAGGGTTGCCACCCGTCACACAAAATACATTTCCATAAAAGTCCGTAAATTTGTTCTGTAGTTCCGTAAATGTCTGATATACACGTCTGTCACACACACATGGATGATCACTCCCACCCGTACGACAACCACCCCCCACCCCCCCCAACCCCCACCCCCCCACCGGCTCAGCTCAAATACATACAAAGCTTTAAACAGTAGGGCCAAACAAAGGCATTTGCTGTGGGTGTTATTCCCTCTGTTCAGGTATGAATTCGATAAAATATGCTTTGTTATTGTTGGAGACATGGTGTTAGAGGTATATTTAGTCGACTGCAGTTATTAGAATGTTGTAAATACATTAATTCGGTCATCGTTTCGAGTGCTTCTAGAGTAAACAGTTGAAGCTGCTGTGCAAACCTAAATGGAGTAGCCATAGCCAACAGTGTCCCATCGCCATTTAAAGGTCTACTGGTATAGAACTTGTGAAATCCATGTTTAACGTGTGTATTCAGTTGTTTGTGTCCTAAGTTTGTTTTCAGTCTTGGTTTCTGTGAGTGTAATGGCGCTTCTTAGTTGATGAAGTCAGTGACGCCATCTTGGAGCACCGCTGTCTGTGCACGATGTACGCAGTTGTTTGGTTTATGGTGGCTAGATGCAGTCTATGGCTTTAGTGTTTTTAAAAGTGGATGGTTTACTGAAAATGTGATCTGTAGTTTGTTTTTATGGTTGTAAAATGCTGTCTGAAAAATTCACATGCCAGATTTGATTGGTCAAATTGGTTAGCAAAATGAGAAACAAGCTTTGTGTACTTTTGCGTAATATTGCTTCATCCGTGATAAAGCCATCAGTGAGGAAACTTCACCGCCGCTTGCTGTGGTTTTTATTCCCTCTGTTCAGAGTGGCAACGCCTAAACACTTCATAGAGCTGTTCTCTGTACCGTAACGGTCAGAAATAAGATCTGATATACAGTAAGAACAGAAACTGAGCTTTACCTTCTATAGTCAGTCTGATAAACGTATATGAATCTTTAAAAGCACACTGGTAATCTCCTTTATCCTCTTCAGTCAGGTGTGATATCAGTAGAGAGAGATTTCCTGGAGAGTGATCATTAAACAGCTGAACTCTGTTTCTGTACTGATCACTCTCAATGGACATCTCTTCATATTTATTTCCATTGTGTTTCATCCAGGTGAATTTCTCAAATGTGGTCTCTAGGTCAGGGCAGGAGCAGGGCAGCAGTGCTGACCCTCTTGTATGTGCCTTGACAATCTGTAGTCGTTCTCTGTTCTCCAGAGTGCAGCCTGTAGAAACACATCAGTAAGATCAGATTGATTACTCTCTGTGTTATTGTGAGTACAGTTATTAAGTATGTAGTATCACTGTATCAGGTTTTATTATTGTTATTAATGGTATACAGTGGGAGAGAGAGGTCTGTAATTTTCATCACTTCAACTAAAAAACTGAAATAAGTATTTGGTGAATAACAAAAGTTCAGCTCAGTACTTTGTAACATAACCTTTGTTGGCAATGACAGAGGTCAAACGTTTTCTGTAAGTCTTCACCAGGTCTGCACACGCTGTAGCTTGTATTCTGGCCCATCCCTCCATGCAGATCTCCTCTAGAGCAGTGATGTTTTGGGGCTGTTGCTGGGCAACACAGACTTTCAACTCCCTCCACAAATTTTCTATGGGGTTGAGGTCTGGAGACAGGCTAGGCCACTCCAGCACCTTGTCATGCTGGAAGACCCGGCCACGTTCCATCTTCAGTGCTCTCACTGATGGAGGGAGGTTTTGGATAAAA
>JAMWET010001234.1:137500-176680 GCA_024036415.1 Prochilodus magdalenae | reverse complement strand
AGCATAGAGAGAGCCCTAAGCTCTGACGATCGCTAACATTTAAAAAAAAGAGGAATTAAAGTACAGGACGAATAGAAGACACGTATCATAGTTATACAGAATAAAGCTTTAAGTCCAAGAGAATAGACACGTGCACCGGTACAAAGATGCGTCCGGGTGTACCAGCAGTCAAGCTGCCCCCCCGAACAAGAATTAGAATTAATGCCCCCTAAGAACATTCCGTATGTACCAACTCAGTTCTATGAACAGGAACAGACTGATCACCAGGGGTGACCTTTGCACTAGGCAAACGTAGACAGGCCCCCTATGAGTCAGGAGCCTCATGAAAATACAAACTGGGTGCTCTGTACATGTTAAATGTTCAGTAATCTGTTCTGAAATACACATATACTTACAAGTAGGGACTATTTTCAGACATTTTGATTGGGCCCCTCCCCCCAGACCTCGATTATAATGGAGTATTCCATCTTGTTATGTAATGTCACATTCACATCCCGTATAGAAGAGGTTCTACAGGATGATTTTTAGGGTGTTAAGAGAGAAATTAAAACTTTATTAAGTTATTGAAAGTTTAAAAGTAGATTGTTTGAATGTGCAGAACCAGTCAAAAGTTTAGACCCAACCATTTTAAGACCCTACAGGCAGACAGAAACCGGATGTATCAGAATCAGGTTTATTGGCCAAGTACGTTGACACACACAAGGAATTTGGTTTCAGTAGTTTGTGTCTTTCCAGTACTGACAGTGCACAATATACACAATGACTCCACATATACACAACATACACAATTACTCCACATATACACCATAAATACATATAATTACAATATACAATCTTTACAGTATATAATAAAAAAACAAACTACAAATAATATACAGTTTACACATTATTTACAAACAGTATAAGTCTGTAGTGTTGAGGACGCAGTATTGTTATGTTAGAGGCAGTAGTGTTGAGGTAGAAGCAGTAGTGTTGAGGTATAGGTAGTAGTGTTGCGGTAGTTGCAGCAGTGTTGAGGTAGAGGTAATAGTGTGAAGGTGGATGCAGTAGTGTTGAGTTAGAGGTAATAGTGTTGAGGTAGAGGCAGTAGTGTTGAGTTAAAGACACTAGTGTTGAGGTAGAGGTGGTAGTGTTGAGGTAGATGCAGTAGTGTTGAGTTAGAGGCAGTAGTGTTAAGGTAGATGCAGTTGTGTTGAGTTAGAGGTAGTAGTGTTAAGGTAGAGGTAGTAGTGTTGAGTTAGAGGCAGTAGTGTTGAGCAAGATGCAGTAGTGTTGAGGCAGAGGTAGTAGTGTTAAGGTAGAGGTGTTAGTGTTGAGTTAGAGGCAGTAGTGTTGAGGTAGATGCAGTAGTGTTGAGGTAGAGGCAGTAGTGTTAAGGTAGAGGTAGTAGTGTTGAGGTAGAGGCAGTAGTGTTGAGGTAGATGCAGTAATGTTGAGTTAGAGGCAGTAGTGTTGAGGTAGATGCAGTAATGTTGAGTTAGAGGCAGTATCTGGTTGTCTTGGAGTCCAGGGTCCTGTAGCGTCTGCCGGATGGGAGGAGTTGGAATATGTGGTGTCCAGGGTGAGACAGATCTGTGATGTTCCCTGCCCGTTTCCTGCTTCTTGAACAGAACAGGTCCTGGAGGCTGGGCAGTGGAGCACCAGTGATCTTTGCAGCTGTCTTCATGGTCCTCCGTAGTCTGTTCCGGTCCTGTACTGTGGCCATTCCGAACCAGCCTGTGATGGATGTGCACAGGACTGATTCGATGACTGCGCTGTAGAACTGGATCAGCAGCTCCAGCTTCCTCAGCAGCCGCAGAAAGTGCCTCCTCTGCTGGGCCATTCTGAGGATGGAGTTGATGTTAGTCTCCCATTTCAGATCTCAGGAAATGATAGTACCCAGAACTCGAGGGTGTCCACGGTTGACTCAGGGCTATTGGATATTGTAAGGGAGATCAAAGTTGTGGGGTGTCTCCTAAAGTCTATAGTCACTTCCACAGTCTTCAGCGTGTCCAACTCTAGAATGTATTGCATGTACCTTTGAACTGTGCCACGTTTGAACTGCTTGATGTAGCTTTAAAGTTGCACACGAGTTCTGTTGCATGCAGCTCACAACCTGGAACTAGTGTCATGAAAGTTTCAGCATGTAAAGCCAGCCAAGCATTCTGCTCCGAGTGGGTGAATACTGATCAGGGAACAGGAAGGTTATTAGTGAAAAATTAATTCCTACATAACTTCTGCTCATGCCTCTCCTCCATCCTACTGAGGTGTACTAGAGTGTCAGTTGTTGTCTCCAAGATCAGACGAGCACAAAGCCGTCCCTCCTCAGGAACTCTGCTCTGTTCATTTGATGAGATTATCTCCAGTCTAAGACACAGAACTGTGGAGAGCAAGACGGAGCGAAGGGATCACGTGTAAATAGAAGCTGGCAATTCCTGCAATTCACCAGGCAGATGGCATGAGGGCCGCTGGGGAAAATAGAGTGCCAAAAGTAACAAACCTGAAGAAGGGAAGTGTTGCTCTTTAAAGCTTCAGCAAAGATGCCACAACAAATTAGCTGAGCACACTGCCAGCTTTTGAAGTTTAATCCCTTGATGTTTAGCTATTGACTTTATACAGCTGTTTGCGCAGTGATGCATCACCTTCACCTTTCCATTGAAGGGCCCGTGTTGAGGATAAGCACGTACCGGTTATTGTTGGGTGATACAGTAAGAGGCCCACTGTGGATAGAAATGTGCAGATACTTGAATACCCAGGTAACCATTTAAGGTGCTCGTATTCAAATACTGAAATCCCACCCCATGTACCACTCTCTAAAAGCACTGGGCAGCTCCTTCAGTGCCCGGCTGCTGCACCCACTGTGTGTGAAGGAGAGATACCGCAGATCCTTCCTTCCGGCTATCAGACTGTATAACAGCCACTCCCCTCAGTAGTCTATTCTACACCAGCCTATTCCTACACTAGTCTATTCCTACACTAGTCTATCTCTACACTAGTCTATTCCTACACCAGTCTATTCCTACACCAGTCTATTCCTACACCAGTCTATTCCTACACCAGTCTATTCCTACACTAGTCTATCTCTACACTAGTCTATTCCTACACCAGTCTATTCCTACACCAGTCTATTCCTACACCAGTCTATTCCTACACCAGTCTATTCCTACACCAGTCTATTCCTACACTAGTCTATTCCTACACCAGTCTATTCCTACACCAGTCTATTCCTACACTAGTCTATCTCTACACCAGTCTACTCCTACACTAGTCTATTCCTACACCAGTCTATACCTACACTAGTCTATTCCTACACCAGTCTATTCCTACACCAGTCTATTCCTACACCAGTCTATTCCTACACTAGTCTATTCCTACACCAGTCTATTCCTACACCAGTCTATTCCTACACTAGTCTATCTCTACACCAGTCTACTCCTACACTAGTCTATTCCTACACCAGTCTATTCCTACACCAGTCTATTCCTACACCAGTCTATACCTACACCAGTCTATTTCTACACCGGTCTGGTCCTACACCAGTCCATTTCTACACTGGTCTATTCTACACTAGTCTATCCCTACACCAGTCTATTCCTACACCAGTCTATTACTACACTAGTCTATCCCTACACCAGTCTATCCCACACTAGTCTATTTCTACACTAGTCTATTTCTACACCAGTCTATTACTACACTAGTCTATCCCTACACTAATCTATTTCTACACCGGTCTGGTCCTACACCAGTCCATTTCTACACTGGTCTATTCTACACTAGTCTATTTCTACAGTAGTCTATTTCTACAACAGTCTAATCCTACACCAGTCCATTTCTACACTAGTCCATTTCTACACTAGTCTATTCTACACTAGTCTATTCTACACTAGTCTATTCTACACTAATCTATTTCTACACTAGTCTATTTCTACACTAGTCTATTTCTACACTAATCTATTCTACACTAGTCTATTCTACCCTAGTCTATTCATACACTAGTCTATTTCTACACTAGTCTATTCTACACTAGTCTATTTCTACACTAGTCTATTTCTACACAAATCCATTTCTACACCAGTCTATACCTACACCAGTCTATTCCCACACTAGTCTGTTCCCACACTAGTCTGTTTCTACACTAGTCTATTCCTACAGTAGTCTATTTCTACAGTAGTCTATTCCTACAGTAGTCTATTTCTAGAGTAGTCTATTTCTATTATGTGCAATAAAAATTCAGGAATTTATTTCTATTTCTACTATTTATATTTTCTGTAAGTTTTGTATATAGATCTTATTTATTATTTGTATATACACCCTAAAAATCATATATATTCCTGACACTTCTGTTCTTTCCCCTGTGCTGCTGTAACATTTGTAAATTCCCCACTGTGGGATCAATAAGGAATTGTCTTATCTTATCTTAAATCAGTATTTGGAGCAAATATACAGACTAGCAAATTCAATAAAACGATGTTTTGAAGTTTTGTGTTTTTTAAACGGGCTATAAAACATGAATGTGCTGCCAGTGCTGCATTGTTGAATGTGTTATTAGTACAGGCAGGTATAGTGTATATTCATTTCTGACAAGGCAAATTACTCAAGCTGAAGTTAGCTAGTTACTGAAACAATGGAAATAAGGTCAACGGACAAAACCATTTGTCACCTTGCGTGGAAAACGGCTCCAGAGCAGATGTTAATGATTGGAGTGACGGAGCATGTGGGCATGGCCAAAGACCATGGTGTAAAGGAAGTAGCTGAATCTGCAGGTGTATGGAAGCGTACGGTCATACGGGTCAGCAGTGGCTGAAATCCCAGTCTACAGGAAATTCTCCTCGGAAGTGTGCCCACCAAATGAAGGATTCCTCACTGAGTCATTTTGAGTCAGCCCATAATAATCTGGCACGACACCACTTGGTGTTGGAGTTTTTGGTGACATTGATGTGTCACCATTTGGGGTTAGACATTTAGCCGATGCTCTTATCCAGAGAGACCTACAACCGTGCTCAGTGCTCTGTTGGATAATGTTTCCCAGCTAGTATAAGAAGGGTAGAGTCTAAAACTCACCATGAGCTCAGACACTGCCCAAACAAGGGGCCAGGGCTGATACCTAGAGAGATCAATACACAGACATACATAAAGCAAAAGTGCACTACCTGGCAACCCCAGCCCAGCACTCATACCTATAGAGGAGAAAGGTCATTATGAATGTAGGTGCAACACAAGTATATACACACAACTTACACCTCTACTAGAGCTCACTTGCTTAATTGCGTTACAAAGAGATGGGTCCTCAGCCTGCGCTTGGACAGCCAGTGGGAGTTCATTCCACCATCTGGGAGCCAGGACAGAGAAGAGTCTGGACGCTTGTCTTCCCTGAGTCTTCAAGGATGGTGGGTCGAGTCATCTGTGGGTACAGATCACCGACAGCTGTTTGTTTGCCAGTGGTGCTGGCACTAACAGGATGACTCATGGAGGACATCACTGCTTGCTGAATGTCTTCCTGGCTGTTGGGTCCCTTTGTGCATGCCGGTCAATTCGTTGGCTATCCCTCGGTGGTTCGCGTATGTCTCCCAGATCATTCTTGTCCCTGGTGTGTGCCTTTTTCTATCACCTGCGTCACATGCTCGGACTTGAAACTTGAACTATGTTTTTGATGATAAAGTACTTTAGTACTTTCACTCCAGTGGAGGTCTAAGGGAAGGAGCTGCTACTTTTACTGGAGACCACCCTCGATATGGTCCCATAGATGCTCCATTGGGTTCAGGTCTGGGGAATTAGGGGGCCAGAGTAGTACTTGGAAGTCTTGGTCAGGCTCTTCCAACCTATGTCAGACATTTCCAGCCATTATCTTTTTATGAGATCCCATGTGCCCCAGGGAAGACAATGGGTGTACGTGATCTGCAAGGATGGATTCATACCGCTGTCCACCGCTGAAAAAGAAGGTTCGTGTACAAGTAACTCAACTCCTGTCCAGAAATCTAACATTTCTGAATTTGAGGTTGTAGTAAATCAGGATAAGCCTATTTTAATTTGGGTAGGTTTCTCTGATTAGGTGAGATGTCCTCGGTGTACTGGCTGGGAATTGTCTAACCCCTGTATATATATATATATATATATATATATATACAGGGGTTAGACAATGAAACTGAAACACCTGTCATTTTAGTGTGGGAGGTCTCATGGCTAAATTGGACCAGCCTGGTGGCCAGTCTTCATTAACTGCACATTGCACCAGTAAGAGCAGAGTGTGAAGGTTCAGTTAGCAGGTAAGAGCACAGTTCTGCTCAAAATACTGCAATGCACACAACATTATGGGTGACATATCAGAGTTCAAAAGAGGACAGATTGTTGGTGCACGTCTTGCTGGCGCATCTGTGACCAAGACAGCAAGTCTTTGTGATGTATCAGGAGCCACGGTATCCAGGGTGATGTCAGCATACCACCAAGAAGGACGAACCTCCACCAGCATCACGTAGTGACCTGGCCACTATCCTGCAAGAAGAATGGCCTAAAATCCCTCTGACCACTGTGCAGGACGCAGTATATGTCAAGACCAACTGGCGCTGTATTGGTCGCAAAAGGAGGCCCTACACCATACTAATAAATTATGGGGTCTAAAACCAGGTGTTTCAGTTGCATTGTCCAACCCCTGTATATGTGTGTATATATATATTTGGGTGTGTACAGTAATTATCCCCATACGGAGCTCTCTATACTACCATTAGCATCTGCATTGTGTGTAGAGTCTGTGCAGCGCTCTGTTCTGACTGAATTAACCTTGACTAAACCCGAATAAACCTCTGACTGAGTTAAGCTATAAGTGTAGCGACAAATTCTTTCCTTCTCCTTCCCTCTTTCACCACACAAGTCACACAAGTGGCATATCAAAACACATTATAACTAATGGAGCTGTACTAGCAGAGAGGCAGAGTGCGATGCGAGGGGTTGATTTTGATAGACAAGAAAGACTTCAGTTTTTAAGAGCTAGAGTCTCTAATCCATTCCTCCTCTACATGGAGGAGAAGGAGGAGAAACTTCTACATAAGGTGAAGGAGAGGAGGGATCTCTACAGTCCTTTCAGCAGACATCATTAGGTTTTTAATAGAAAGGAAACAGTCAGGAGAGAAATCCCTGAGTTGGAGGTAAACTGGCACCGTTCGCTTAGTGTCACGGATTGATGAGGATTTTGATAAGGCTAGCTAGATGCATGTTGGTAGATCCATCTGGGCAACCCAACACAATAGCATATCGGTGAAACTCATCCATTGTGGCTGAACTAGGCAAAACCCAAAGTCAATTTTTTTTTATATCTTCGCTGTCCAAAGAAAAACAGCTATCTCCAAAATGCCAACTTTACAGGAGAGGCCAAAAACCTCATTTAATTTGAATGGAAGTCAATGGAACCAGACGTCTTTCCAAGCAGTTTTGGGCCATTTCTGTTGGTCCATTCTTCATGAAATTCCCACACTGTATAAACAGCAGCTCAAGTGATCAAATGAGACAGAAAAGTAAAAATAAACAAAAATGGAGATACATGTTTTTCTTTGGACAGTGACGATATGTGACTTTTACAACAACAGGGTCTCTACAGAGAATCTGGGTCCAAGTCCCCAGGGAGCAAGCCAAAGGCGACAGTGGCATGGGAAAAACTCCCTCAGAGCAGGAGGAAGAAACCTGGAGAGGAACCAAGACTCACAAGGGGAAGCCATCCTCCTCAGGTTAACCACGGACAGCAAGACACTTCATGGCATGGCACAATAGCAGCCTTTGGCGAAACTGATGTGGTGTTAAGGATAGAGGTTGACGCGGTCTGCGTTCATGCAGCCGTCGTGTAGCCATCAGCCAATGGTGCTGGCACTCTGAAACTCAGTTTCCAAAAAAGCTGAAAGACTCTGCAACATGTAAAGGAAAATATAAATTCTATATTTAATTGAAAACAGCAATAAACATCTGCGCTGGTTGGTGTAGCTCAGCGGATAATACCACTACCCATCAGGGAGCCACCGCCACATGTGGGAGACTGGGGTTCAAATCCCAGTCTGGGTGACTATGCTGTGCTACACCAATAAGAGTCCTTGGGCAAGACTCCTAACACTACACTGGCCCACCTGTAATATGATTAACCTTGTAAGTCGGTCTGGATAAGAGCGTCAGCTAAATGCCGTAAATGTAAACAATTTGGCTCCATACCCTTTGTTTGCCATTACTGCCCATTGGCATCACCAACACGGTTACATTCTTCCTTTGTGATGCTTTTCCTAGATGAGCTAGGGGTTGTTTCTCTCGTCAGTCACCTCATCGCGAGGTGAAATGCCTGTTCAGTTGTGTTAAGGTCTAGTGATTGACTTGGGCAGTCTAAACCCCTCCATTTTTCTCTAATGAAGGGTCATTAGCTTGCTGCCTGTTATCTTGCTGGGCTCCTCCTGAATAGATTGACTGCGTTTCTCTGTAAGCTGGCAGACAGGATGTTTCTGTGGGCCGTAAAACATCACCTGTAAAAGTCGGTTGCTTTGTTTCCTCCAGAGTAAGCGTTAACTCATTATAGTGACCCACACCTGGCTGGCCTGCACCCTCCTAAAATCGACTGTTTGTCGTTAAATGTCGTTGTTCGTTAGTGTAACGTGTGCTGTTGTGTGTTGTTTGTGGTTATTGTATCTGAGGATGTGGATGTTTTGTGTTGGTCAACACATGGTGGAACCCTATGGCTGGTGGTCAGTGTGCTCGTGACTAGATACCATTCTGCCTGGTGGTTAATTCAGTGTTTTATTTTCAGGGTGGTCGAAGTACACAAACCATATAGCTGAGTTAAAGCAAAGATACCCAGGGTAAAATACTCCTCCAGGAAAAGTATGCCTCCCGTTAGACCCCCACTGTAATTACCTTCAGATGTACTTAGGTATGGAGAGTAACAGTACTAAAGTATTTACCTTCAGATGTACTTAAGTATGGAGAGTAACAGTACTAAAATATGTACCTTCAGATGTACTTAAGTATGGAGAGTAACAGTACTAAAGTATGTACCTTCAGATGTCCTGAAGTATGGAGAGTAACAGGAGCATGATTTATTACGGCTCTAATGTCCTATTATCGTTTCTGGAACAGGTCTCTCAGTCCACCAGTCTCTAATAGAAGCTCATTCATTAGCCTGATACTGACGTCTATTCACATCCTCATCAACACATATAACCCTTACTGAGCTACTGTACACCAACACACTACTTACAGTACACTAACACACTACACTTACTGAGTTACTGTACACCAACACGCTACTTACAGCACACTAACACATTACACTTACTGAGTTACTGCACACCAACACACTACTTACAGTACACTAACGCAGTACACTTACTGAGTTACTGTGCACCAACACACTACTTACAGTACACTAACACACTACACTTACTGAGTTACTGTACACCAACACACCACTTACAGTACACTAACACATTACACTTACTGAGTTACTGTACACCAACACACTACTTACAGTACACTAACACATTACACTTACTGAGTTACTGTACACCAACACACTACTTACAGTACACTAACGCATTACACTTACTGAGTTACTGTACACCAACACACTACTTACAGCACACTAACGCATTACACTTACTGAGTTACTGTACACCAACACACTACTTACAGGACACTAACGCATTACACTTACTGAGTCACCGTACACCAACACACTACTTACAGCACACTAACGCATTACACTTACTGAGTTACCGTACACCAACACACTATTTACAGCACACTAACGCATTACACTTACTGAGTTACCGTACACCAACACACTACTTACAGCACACTAACGCATTACACTTACTGAGTTACCGTACACCAACACACTACTTACAGCACACTAACGCATTACACTTACTGAGTTACCGTACACCAACACACTACTTACAGCACACTAACGCATTACACTTACTGAGTTACCGTACACCAACACACTACTTACAGCACACTAACACATTACCCATACTGAGTTACCGTACACCAACACACTACTTACAGCACACTAACACATTACCCATACTGAGTTACCGTACACCAACACACTACTTACAGCACACTAACACATTACCCATACTGAGTTACCGTACACCAACACACTACTTACAGCACACTAACACATTACCCATACTGAGTTACTGTACACCAACACACTATTTACAGCACACTAACACATTACCCATACTGAGTTACAGTACACCAACATACTACTTACAGCACACTAACGCATTACACTTACTGAGTTACAGTACACCAACATACTACTTACAGCACACTAACGCATTACACTTACTGAGTTACTGTACACCAACACACTACTTACAGCACACTAACGCATTACACTTACTGAGTTACTGTACACCAACACACTACTTACAGTACACTAACGCATTACACTTACTGAGTTACTGTACACCAACACACTACTTACAGCACACTAACGCATTACACTTACTGAGTTACCGTACACCAACACACTACTTACAGCACACTAACACATTACACTTACTGAGTTACCGTACACCAACACTCTACTTACAGTACACCAACGCATTACACTTACTGAGTTACCGTACACCAACACACTACTTACAGCACACTAACAAATTACACTTACTGAGTTACTGTGCACCAACACGCTACTTACAGCACACTAACAAATTACACTTACTGAGTTACTGTACAATGGGGTATAAATGGGAGTCCTGATGAGCCCTAAACCAGCTGCAGGTGTGTGAGAGTGGGTGGAGCCTGGGTGGAGCAGGAAAACAAGCCATGTGCAGCACCGCACATGCACCAGAGAGGGCGGTATGTGACAGTACCTTATTCCTGAATGATGCTATCTTGGTGGCTATAATCCAGGCCCTGCCTCGGCCCCCTCAGGCGGAAGCTTTAATCATGTAAATGGTTTGGTGTGCTGATAATGGTTTGGTGTGCTTGATGCTATCTCCGTTCAGTGTGAAGGCGTTGATTGAAATCTCTTGGCTGGGTTGGTTTTTGGGGATGTATCTAGTTTGCTAGCGTGGGCCGCAGTTAACATGCTGGGCGATTATGGCGCTTTTCGATTTGGCTGGTAACTGAGAGGACAGATGAAGTAGTCCCACAGTGGGTCATTGTTTCTGAAGTGTGGAAAAGTCATAGCCATGGTGACAGACGGCGCTGCGTCGCCGTTATGAGGGGTCTGTCTGAGCCCCTCTGTTTGACAGGGATCTGCTTGTGTTTTTACAGCCGCAGTTCCACGCTATTGGGCACTGCAGAGCCTCTACTGCTTACATGCTAAGGCCCAGCTTACAACACCAAGCCACGATATGAGATTCAGTTTCCATCCTGCCCGTCACACACTGCAGATTTACTCTCCGATCTGGCCGTCGGTGCGCTGGGTGACAAGGGGAAAATCATCCACTTGCGGTTCCAGTTGCTGTGCGTGTGTGTGTGTGTGGTGCCGTATGTCAGTGTTGATGAGGGACGGGTGCCTAATCAGCCTTCTCCCGCTGGGTCATAAGACAGCAGCTACTGTTTGTTTACAATTAACACTCAGGTCGAGCTAATAAAATGGTCTGATGAATATCTCGGTAGGTGCGGATGTGTGTAAAACTGAGGAGCTATGAAGGTGAACTCAAGTAGGTGTGTGTGTGTGCACTTGCATCAAGTTTAACGCACGTAATTGTGCACCAATTATTTTTAATTATTAATAATTATGATGATTAACAAACAATTAAAGTAGACGTAACTAAACAACCACAAATTAGACTGAGCCTTTCAAAGGTCCTGAAAGACTAAAAAAAAGGACTTCTGGAAAAAGATAAACATCAAAATCCTTTAAAAGTTCTACAGTACAAAACTTCATCCATTAAAACTTACTTTAAAAATTACTATATATTTGCTGAGTTTAACAGATTGGAAAAAAGCTAAATATAATGTGGCCTTTGCAAGATGTTTTTTTTATCATTTTATTATTATTATTCTTATAATTTTTTTTTTTTACTTTGTACAGCACTTTGGTTGACATAGTTATGTTAAATGTGTAATATAAATAAAGCTTACTTACTTTTTATAGTGCACATATATATATATATATATATATATATTTACCAGGAAATAAAAAATAAATAAAATAAAAACAAATAATTAAAATAAATAAATAAATAAATAAATAAATAAATAAATAAATAAATAAATATGTAAATATAATATTTTTCACTGCACTGGAAGTTTAAACTTCTTTTCTCCAGAGGATTCGTGAAAATCAGCAAAACATAATTTGACTGAGGATGATCAGACTTTTGTATATCTGGACAAAACAGTCTTTCTTTCTTACTGCAAGAATTTAAAATATGCACCATTAACTAGCCAGATAATCCTTATTTCTGACTCATCAACAAGGTCCATTTTTACACATTGTATTACCCAGTGATGTACTCAGTACTCAGCAGCATACTTAGTACTCAGTACTCAGTGATGCAGGCAGCACCCAGTGAAATAATTAATAATCAGTGGCGTACCTGGTGCTTAGTGGCATACTCAGTACTCCAGAGACATGCTCAGTACTTAGTGGCATACTCAGTACTCAGTGACAGGCATCACCAGGTCATGTACTCAATACTCAGTAGTGTACTTGGTAATTAGTGGCACACTCTGTACTCAGAGGTGTTCCCAGTACTTAGTGGTGTACTCAGTGATGTGGGTGTAATTCAAAGGCGTACTCAGTAGCATGAGGCAGACACTGTCAGTACTCAGCATACTCAGTATGAGACGTATGAGGCCTAGGCAGAAATGCAGTGTAAGTAAAAATCAGACAGATGAGATAAGGCATGTTCAGTACTCAAGGGGAATGCTCAAGAGGCAGGCTCAGTGCTTAGTGGCGTACTCGGTACTCAGTGCTGTAGGCAGCTCCCAGTCATGTACTCAATACTCAGTAGTGTACTGGGCAAATAGTGACATACTCTGTACTCAGAGGTCTTCTCAGTACTTAGGGGCGAACTTAGTACTTAGTGACAGACAGAACTCCGAAACTTCCTCAGTACTCGGTCGTACTTGCTCAGTACTAAGTGGTGTACTCAGTGATGTGAGCGGAATTCAGAGGCGTACTCAGTACCGGAAGGCAGTACTCAGCGACACAGTCAGTACTCAGTGACTCAGTAGTAAGAGGCATAGGCAGAAATGCAGTGTAAGCAAAAAATTAGACAGAGGAGATAAGGCATACTCAGTACTCAAGAGGCATACTCAGTACTCAGTGCTGTAGGCAGCTCCCAGTCATGTACTGAATACTCAGTAGTGTACCTGGCAAATACTGGCATACTCTGTACTCAGCGGTCTTCCCAATACTTAGTGGCATACTTAGTACTTAGTGACAGACAGAACTTGGAAACTTCCTCAGTACTCGGTCGTACTTGCTCAGTACTTAGTGGTGTACTCAGTACCGGGAGGCAGTACTCAGTGATACAGTCAGTACTCAGTGACTCAGTATTCAGAGGCATAGGCAGAAATGCAGTGTAAGTAAAAATCAGACAGAGAAGATGAGGAAATGAAAAACCAAAACAACATAGACCAAATTAATACTGCCATAATGGGAATATAAAATGTTTATGGTCTGTTTATGTCTCACCTTTGAGTCAACCAATCACCACAGCATCATTTCATCTTTACTCTTTACGGTTCCCTCCAACATCAAAGGTCCCCGATTACACCTTTATCTGCATCTGAAGCTTCAAAGTCAGTCACTGCTGCATTGATAACCAACCGCAGGTTGAGACAGTGGCGGATAGCAGCAGTTCGTATGTCGTGTATGGAAGTGATGGGACCATGCAGAGGACCTTGATGGACAGCATCTTGCTCAGCTGGCTATATAATGTAACAGCACTCTCAGAAAACACATCAGATGGCATACTGCAGAAAATTCAGATCAATATAATTAATATTCATCCCAGATTTGATTGGGTAGGCCTTCCAAATTTAATCCCACCCATGGCCCTGCTCTCAAAGCTCCCCACACCTTCACTACAAGTCATGAAGGGCTTGGTAATGATCTGAATACTTGGGTCAGGTGTGTAGGGGAGCACTGGCCCGGGGTTGGTAATCACTGCTCTATGGAGACTGCGTTTGGAGTGTTTATTAATATTATAATTAATTATGCCCTCATTATTGATTAGGAACATGTGTGTTACATCATATATTATCTCGTCAGCATTTTCCAAAAGCTATAAGCCACTCGAGACTGTATGTTATGGTGGTTTTACCAAAGGTAGGGGGGTTAGGCCTTAAGACCACCACTCACTTGTGATAAAATGATATAGTGACATACAGCCTCTTGTGGCTCATTGCTTTATCTAATCCATCTGGTTCAATCAATTAATCACAGCAGTGTGTGGGATGTTGTCTGTGCTCGCATATCTGCGGGTGTGCATACTTGTGTCTGCCTCTATGTGCATGTGATTAAGGCAGTGTGTATATTTACTGCCTCCATTTGTGTTCAGTGGAAACAATGGCCACAGCTGCAGGGCTGCAGCCAGCGAACACCATAGGCGCTATCAGCAGGATGGCATCACTTTGCCTAAATAAGCAACAAGTCGGAGCATAAGACAGCCCGGCTCTGGCAACCCGCTCTCTGTCCGTAATTAGGCTGTTCCGCTAACAGGGTCCTGACGTAAGAGAGAGAGAGAGAGAGAGAGAGAGAGCCTTTCCTCTTTTCCTCCAAATTACACAGCATTTAGATCCCCCATAGTCTTCTGGGAGAATCAGCCTGATCACAAACCACCACCACATGCTGCTAAAGAGCGCATGCAGAAAGCAGATGGGTGAGTGGAGCGAACACGCCACTGAACCACGTGTGAGCTGAGGGCTACAGCTGTTTGGTGGAGCCGGATGCGGTTGGATTGAGCGTTGAGTGGGATGGAGCGTTTTAGGATTCCACAAATGGGAGGCTTATGCGGATTAGGTGACAAGCAGCCCCCTCCCTGTCAGGGGCAAGCGCTAGCAGAAAATGTGAAAAAGGTCAAGATCAACTGACCGGACCTCTCCTCGTGGGCCACCACATGTAGAACCTAGTGTCCAGCACCGCCCAGCTATAGAATGTGACAGGTAGAAATTGAATGAGCGTTGAGCACCACTCATCATGCTTGATGTCAGTTTTCTGGGGGGCCACACAAGTCCTCCTTCCGGGTACCTTGGTTTACCAAGGTCATGTGACATCGCAGGTCAGCCCTCTAAATGCTAGTCCATTGGTAAGCTCCCCTCTGACTCAGGAATGCCATCCACTCCACCCAGTTAGGTGAGTAAAGGACTACTGTATGTGTTATAGGTTAGGCTGTGCTCCAACTCCACCCGGCCTCCAGGTCTTCAGATCAGCTGCTACTGACTGTGCCCCGGTCTCGGCTGAAAGCTGAGCGTGGCTTTGCTGTTGGTGGAGACGGTGGAACAGTCTGGACATTAGGTCTGATGGTTTTAAGTCTAGACTAAAAACGGATTTTTATTTTTCTCCTTTTTTTCCCTCCCTCTCTCTCTATCACTCTATCCTGTCTCTCTAACTATATATAACTTTATACTGTATATCTAACTATAACTATCTCTCCCTCTCTCTAGTAGTCTTTCCTCTTTCTCTCATCTCTCTATCAGTCCTCTTCTTTCTTTCCCTCTATCTCTCACTGTGTATCTCATTCCCTCATTCTCCCTCTCTCCTCTTTTCTCCCCTTTCACTCTCTCTATCACTCCTCCTCTATCCTTCCCTCTCTCTCTAGTACTCTCTCATCTCTCTTTCTCTCTCTATCTTTCCTCCTCTTCCCCTACTTTTCTATAGTAGTCTTTCCTCTTTCTCTCATCTCGCTCCTTTAGCCCTCCTCTTTCCCTCCCTCTCTCTATCAGTCCTCCTCTTTCCCTCCCTCTCACTAGTACTCTCTCTTCTCTTTCTGTCTATCTCTCTCTCTATCTCTCACTGTGTATCTCATTCCCTCATTCTCACTCTCTCCTCCTTTCTCCCCTTTCACTCTCTCTATCAGTCCTCCTCTTTCCTTCCCTCTCTCTCTAGTACTCTCTCTCCTCTTTCTCTCATCTCTTTTCTCTCTATCTGTCCTCTTCTTTCTCTCCCTGTCTCTCTTTCTCACTAGTACTCTCTCTTCTCTTTCTCTATCTATCTATCTATCTATCTATCTATCTATCTATCTATCTATCTATCTATCTATCTATCATCTCTCATTCCCTCATTCTCCCTCTCTCCTCCTTCCTCTCCCTGTCTCTCTCTCTGTCCCCATCTTTCTCTTTCTTTCAGTCTGCTGTTCTCTTTTTCAGTTCCTTTCTTTCTTTGCTCTTTATCTAATTATTTTTGAAGCAGCTCTTTTCTTGTCTGTGTGAAAGGAAACGTCTTGGAGTCAATCGCCCACATGTGCGTGCACACACACACACACACACACACACACACACACACACACATTCTGTGCTCTTAGAGAGAGAGAGAGAAAGATAGAAATGAAAAGAGAGAGGCTTTGAAAGGAGGTAGCGGGTTTTGTGTGTGTGTGATTTAAATCCATAACAAATGTGTAACTCAGGTGAGGAGAGAGAGAGAGAGAGAGAGAGAGAGAGAGAGAGAGAGAGAGAGAGACAGAGAGAGAGAGAGAGAGAGACAGAGCTAGAGACAGAAAGAGAGAGAGACAGAGAGAGAGACAGAGAGAGAGAGAGAGACAGAGAGACAGAGAGACAGAGAGAGAGACAGAGAGACAGAGAGACAGAGAGAGAGACAGAGAGAGAGAGAGAGAGAGAGAGAGACAGAGAGAGAGAGAGAGAGAGAGACAGAGAGAGAGAGAGAGAGAGAGAGAGAGAGAGAGAGAGAGAGAGAGAGAGAGAGAGAGAGAGAGACAGAGAGAGAGAGAGACAGAGAGAGAGAGACAGAGAGAGAGAGACAGAGAGAGAGAGAGAGACAGACAGAAAGGGTGAGAGGGAGAGAGAGAGAGAGAGAAAGAGAGAGAGTTTCGTCTGTCTTTAAACTCGTCCCTCTCTCTCTAATCAGGCTGTCTTGTTGGCAGAATGTCACCCGGTACTTGTATGGCTGCACTACAGGACATTTAGAGGCAGAGCAGTGAGGGCAGGAGGAAGGAAAGATGCAGGGAGCTGAGTGAAAGACAGACATTAGTGCGTGGAGTGGAGTGGGCTTTCAGGTGGAAGGGATGACGGCCGTGGGTCTGCTGGACACTGAGGGAATGGATGACATTAGGGTAGCAGTTTTGTTTGGTAGGTGGAAGAGGCGAGAGTCGAGAGCCGGTGGAGGTGGATCTCTGAAAAACATCCACCTGTACTTTAGCCCTGTTCAGTGGAGCCGAGGGACAGGCTGCTGTTTAATCTAGGACTTTAGATAGTCTGTGCTGTCGTATACAGAAGTCTGATCACATTTTACATGGAAATGACTAGAAACACTCTGGAAAAGACTTTACACTACGTTTTGAAGGACACTTACTGTTTATGCACTGAACTGATCAGATTTTAGACGTTAAGCTGCATTTTTTACAAAGTTAAACTCAGTAAACACACAGGAGAGTGGGCGTTATAGATACTATAATTAACCAGTTGAACTTATCTACACTGTGATGGACTGAGAGCCTACACTGTGATGGACTGAGAGCTACACTGTGATGGACTGAGAGCTACACTGTGATGGACTGAGAGCCTACACTGTGATGGACTGAGAGCTACACTGTGATGGACTGAGAGCTACACTGTGATGGACTGAGAGCCTACACTGTGATGGACTGAGAGCTACACTGTGATGGACTGAGAGCCTACACTGTGATGGACTGAGAGCCTACACTGTGATGGACTGAGAGCTACACTGTGATGGACTGAGAGCCTACACTGTGTTGGACTCAGAGCCTACACTGTGATGGACTGAGAACCTACACTGTGATGGACTGAGCGTCTGTCTAGAGTGGTTCCTGTTTTTCACATGAGTGCTGAGATAGGCTTCAACATCCTCCCCCCATGACCCACAAGGATGAAGCATGTAGTAGATGAGTGAGTGAGTGAGTGAGTGAGTGAATGAATACATGACTTAGTGACTTAGTAAGTGAGTGATTGAGTGAATACGTGACTTAGTGACTGAGTGAGTGAGTGAATACGTGACTTAGTGACTGAGTGAGTGAGTGAGTGAATACGTGACTGAGTGAATACATGAATACGTGACTTAGTGACTGAATGAGTGAGTGAATACGTGACTAAGTGGCTGAGTGAGTGAGTAAGTGACTTAGTGAGTGAGTGAAAATGTGACTGAGTGAGTGAATAAGTGACTTAGTGACTAAGTGAGTGAGTGAATACGTGACTTAGTGACTGAGTGAGTGAGTGAGTGAATACATGACTTAGTGACTTAGTGAGTGAGTGATTGAGTGAATACGTGACTTAGTGACTTAGTGACTTAGTGAGTGGGTGATTGAGTGAATACGTGACTTAGTGACTTAGTGACTGAGTGAGTGAGTGAGTGAGTGAATACATGAATACGTGACTTATTGACTGAATGAGTGAGTGAATGAATAAGTGACTTAGTGACTGAGTGAGTGAATAAGTGACTTAGTGAGTGAGTGAATAAGTGACTTAGTGAGTGAGTGATTGAGCAAATGAGTGAGTGAGTGAATACATGAGTGAGTGAGAGAGTGAATATGTGACTGAGTGAGTGACTTAGTGAGTGAATAAGTGACTTAGTGAGTGACTTAGTGAATGAATAAGTGACTTAGTGAGTGACTTAGTGAATGAATAAGTGACTTAGTGAGTGACTCAGTGAATGAATAAGTGACTTAGTGAGTGACTCAGTGAATGAATAAGTGACTTAGTGAGTGTTTTCATTTAGAAAATTAACCAAGCATAGGCTGAGCGGTGTACATATGACTGTATGAATATGACTGATATAAATGGAGTGCAAACTGGCTGCTATCTATTTTCATGAAGAGATGTTTGTTTGTTTGTTTTGTATGTAAAATAAATAGACCCAGATGCTGTAGATAGCTGAGTGAGGTCGAATATACTTATATATTTATAGTCATTTAAAAAGTATAACCTTTAGAAGTCACAGTCAGTGTTATTCTTAAAAACGATATATACACTATTTCTCACTCGTAGCCAAACAAGCAGGATTTCCATTTTTGTATTTTATGGATATAATTTAATATAATCTGATACAGTTATAGTCGGGCATCTTGTTTTACATACTCAAAAACATGGTTTTACATTTTTCATCATCAAGAAAAGCTGATGGGAAATCAGAAGTGTGGATTTAAGCCTGCTGATTAATCTGACTCGTGAGCCATGTAAACCATTTGCACCTGCCACACAGTCACACCTGACACCCCAGTGCTCCCATCGCAGTCCTCTCTCCTTTAAAACTGCTCCACCTGTAGCTCTACAAAAAAGTAGACCTATACAGAACGGAACGAGGCATAAACCCATATTCAGGTGCAAATGTGAGCAAAGATGAAGATGAATTGCAATTAACTACACAAAAAATGAGACTATTCACAATTAATACACAAAAGAATCTGATTATCATGATTAACTACACAAGAGTGCGATTAATCGCGATTATTACACAAAAGGTATGATTAATCACCACAGACTACAAAAGACGTGATTAATCATGACACAACAATCATGTTAACGACACAGAAGAGTGTGATGGTCACAAATCGATACTCCAAAGGAATGTGCTTAATCGAAATTTATACTAAATGTGATTAATCGTAACATACAGTACACAAAAAGATGAACTTAATCATGATATTAACACAATGAAATGATGATTAATAATTTTACTGAAACAAATGAATTCTCACAAAACAAACTATCATATTATTTCATATTTAAACTAAAAAAAGAATGTGATTATAATCACGATTAATAAGTACAAAGCATTAAGAAGTATGAATTATACAAAAATGTGGTTAATCAGGAATAACAACACAAAAGAGTGTGATTATCACAATCAATACTCCAAAAGAATTTAATCGTAAAAAGATTAATCGTTATATATACTAAAAAAGAATGCGATTAATTAACACAATAAACAGAGTCATACAAAAATTAATTAATCACGATTAATGACACAAGAGTGTGATTATCACAATCAATACTCCAAAAGAATGTGATTAACCGTAATATATACAAAAAAAAGAATGTGATTAATCGTAACAGAGTATACAAAAATTAATTAACACAATGAAATGCAATTAATCATAATTAACTACTCAAAAAGAATGTGATTCATCACAACAAACTACAAAAGATGTGATTAATCATAATTAACGACACAAAATAGTGATCATTACAATCAGTACTCCAAAAGAATGTGATTAATCGTCACAGAGTATACAAAAAGATGTGATTAATTAGGAATAACAACACAAAAGAGTGTGATTATCACAATCAATACTAATCACAACAAACTACAAAAGATGTTTAATCGTGATTTTAAAAAATTAATCGTTATCATATATACTAAAAAAAGTTAATGCGAATTAAAGTCATCAAAAAGTACAAAAAGAGTAATCACAAAAATGTGATTATCACAATCAATATGCAAAAGAATCATAATTAACTACTCAAAAGGAATGTGATTCATCACAACAAACTACAAAAGATGTGATTAATCACGATTTTAAACTGAAAATGAATGTGATTAGTCATAATTTATACTAAAGGTCATTAAAGAATCAATTAAAGAATTAATCATAACAGTGCAAAAAGATGTGATTAATCGTTATGTGATTAATAATTTTAACACAATGAAACTCAAATTATCATAATTATCTACTCAAAAGGAATGTGATTAATCACGATTAATGACACAAGAATGTGATTATCACAATCAATACTCCAAAAGAATGCGATTAATCATAACAGAGTATACAAAAATTAATTAACACAATGAAATGCAATTAATCATAATTAACTACTCAAAAGGAATGTGATTAATCACGATTAACGACACAAAAGAGTGTGATTATCACAATCAATACTCCAAAAGAATGTGATTAATCGTAATATATACTAAAAAAGAATGCGATTAATCATAACAGAGTATACAAAAATGTATTAACACAATGAAATGCAATTAATCATAATTAACTACTCAAAAAGAATGTGATTCATCACAACAAACTATATGATTTAAACTAAAAATGAATGTGATTAATCATCACAAATTAATCACATTAATCACAAATTATCGTAATTAACTACTCGAAAAGAATGTGATTAATCACGATTAATATGCATATTAAAATGCAATTAATCATGACTGACTACACAAAAACAACAGTTATTTAATTACAGTCCTCTTTCTGTCCGAATGCAAATCCATACCATTATGTTTAAGGCATATCATAAATTCAAATATTTTTTCCCCATAGCTCTGTTACCAGATGAGCTAGGACACTGTTGGCTGTCAGTGTGTGAAATGTTGTGACTCTGTTGTGAGCTGCTAGCGAGCGATGGGGGCATGATTGCATGCGGAAATTCCATTTTTCGGCTGCTGAGAAACGGGGTTACGGGGTTTAATCGTACAGCACAGCTACAGTAATAACTGTGATACAGGAGTATAGGCATGAACTGACGTTATATTGACTGGGTTGTGTGATTGTTCCTGTTCACCCCCTGTTGTCGTACTTAGGCCCTCAGAGCCGCTCTCTGTGTACTTACGCTGTTATGTAACATGTGTGCAATAATTCGGCCCTGGTGGAGTTCCACAGCAAGCAGCAGCTTTTCTGGGAATTTGGCGTGCGGCGTCTGTGACAGTGATTGTGATCAGGAAAACAACACAATTGCCCTCAACTCTCCTCCTCTGACCAGCGGCCCGGAGAGGCAGCAGACTGCCCGCAACCCTGTGGCCTTTTCAACTCATTAGAGGGATTAGCGGTGGCCCTGCCGAGTGTGGAAACGCGCAGGCCAAATCCTCCCGCGCTCCACAGCCTTCGTCCCCGGGGTCACTTGTAAATCAGCGTCGGTTTTGGCGCCGGCCCGCTTGTGTGAATTGAGTGCTGTCCAATGTGAGATACATCCAGGATCATCTGGACAACCGCCAATTCAGCTCCTCAGGAAAAAACAACTATACTGTCTAATGCCCTGGCATTCTTCAGTTACTAACCACTGCATGGCCCCAAGTATCTATGGGTACATCCAATAGGCATAGGAGTTAGTTTGACTTTGGTTGGGGGTTGAGGGGGGCGCACTATGAATCATTGCCTTCACCCATCCCTTAAAATGCACTCATTACTACATCAGACCACAGAGGAAGAGCAGTAGTTCTACATCAGACCACACAGGATGGGCAGTACTTCCTCATCTGACCACCACATAGGAAAGACAGTAGCTCAGTATCAGACCACACAGAGGGACAGTAGCTCTGCATCAGTTCTGTGGGAAGAACTAACTAGACACAGTAGTTCTACATCAGACCACACAGGCTGGGCTAGTTCCTGAGAAGTCATCTCCCCCCCCAACCCACCCATCAGTTCTGTGGGAAGAACACCCCATCATCCCTCCCATCCCGCCCCATTCCCACCCATCCCACCCCATTCCCACACTAATGATGACATGTACGGAGGGGTCTGCAGGCTTTCACCCCTTTAAAGGCCAGGACCTGCTAACCAGTCTACCCTTTTCTTACATCCCCAATACAGCCACATAATAACGTTCAGGTGTTTCAGCTAAGCACATAGTCATGCTATCTCCACAGACAACCCCAGGGTCGTACTGAAGAGCTCAGTGACTGTAAACATGCTCGTAGGATGCCCCCTATGCCACGAGCCAGGTTGTGAAATTTCTGCTGTGCTAGATCTGCCCCAGTCAGCTGTGAGTGCTGTTACTTTGGAACGGAAGCACGGAAGCAGGGATTCTTCCGGCGGCGCTGGAGACGGTAGCAGCTGGACATACCTCTCCCACTAATGTGCAGTTTTTTGCGTCGCCTATTTATGTTTTATGTGTTCGTTTCACTTGGTGTTCGTCTACAATGTGCAAGTCCAACATTGTCTACGACCGGCAAACATTACTGGACATCGGAAAACGGTGCAAGGACTTAACTTTCAGCTTGCCATATCTGGACCCCTATTGTTCGCACCAGATGCCCGGAGTCGACCGCGACCTCACTTTGGACCGGAAGACGCCGAAGACGGGCCTGCGAACGTAAACAAAAGCGGGGTGAGCGAGGAGGTGTCCGGGTGAGGCTAGCTAAGCTAACTCGGATACCACTTGCAACTCTACAGCTTGCAAATGTCCGTTCTCTGGAAAACAAGCTGGACGAACTGAGACTCAGGCTCACGACAGATCGCCTAAACCGGAACTGCTGTGTTTTCCGTGTTTCGTTATACTGTACAACTCTGTATTGGTATAATGACAATAAAGGTGAATTGAATTGAATTGAATTGAATTGAACGTTCTACATTAAACTCTATGGATGGCTGGCTCCTGTTGGTGCCAGAGGGAACAATTCTGGTACGGTGTCTAAAAGAGACCATTTCACATCAAACCGCTGTAAATGCATCTCAGACATTTCGTTGTGCACTCATTTTGAAACATTGGTGGACGTGTCCACTATGGAGTGGTGGCTGGGATTGCAGCCTGCAATCTGTTTTTTTTTTTTTTGTTTCATTCAGATTTATGAGGAAAGACAGAGAAAGCAATGAGGTCATCCTGAAATTAAGGGCCGGCGACGCTCGACATCATATTGTATTCTGCAGGATTAGGGGCGGTCAGAAATAGACCAGATGATTGAGAGAATCTGAGAGACAGCAGGGAAAAAACCCCAGAAAGTCCGAGCAGATAAATAAAAGGGCAGACGTCTGTGCGACACCCTCCTCTATCTCCCTCCCTCTCTCCTTCTGTCTGTGTGCGTCTGCGCTGGGTGTTTATGGGACTCGGGTTCAGTGTAAGGGCAGAGCGATGAGCACGCTTGACGGCTGATGGATTTGCTGCGGTTCAAGCGCGTTTCAGAAGCCATCCGTTTCGCGGAGGAGAGAGCAGATATAACTCCATTCATCACCTCGCTCCCTCCCATCCGCCTCCTGCCTGGAACGCATTTACTGGCCTGATACGACAGTGATGGAGAAATGCGTCATGGTCAAGCCAAAGTTATTTACTAAGCTGCTGTGCGCTGGGGTGCATTAACTTCGTAATGAGTTGCGCTCGCAGCCTCTCGCATGCAAGCGCAGCGCCAACGTAAATGACTACTAATGACTCTGCCACTTGCCAAGTCAGGGCTGCTGCCTATTTTACAAGGTACTCAAGGATGCACAGTGCACAATGAACAGAGGGGGATCTGAAGTGTTGATGAGCTTTGGACTGGGGACGGATGGATCGGAGATGTCACTCTTACGTTAATAAGCCTACAGACTACTTTGATTATTAACCGGGGCCCCAAACAAAAAACAGGTCCCCTCTGTGATGTTCTAAGGGTCTTTCATTTGGGTCCTTTGTTTGAGGTGACAGTACATTTGAACCACAGTGTCTACACTGAGCTTCTGCACAACCAGGCTTTGCCTTTTGCTCATCATCTTATCAAGGAACATGGCATTCCTATACTGGTAATTCCAAGATGGCTGTTCCCGTGTTCACAGAGAGAGCTGGGAATGTGACTAATTGGCATGATGAACATTCAGGAGCATTTAGATATCTGGACTGGGCACAAAATCCCCAGATTTAAGTCCTCTTGGAACAACCAGTACAATGCCAGGGAAGGCATTCACCAAATCTGGCCCAACTGTGCAAGAGTGACTGACCGTTTGTTGGCCTACAGCCAGAAACTTGTCCAGTCCACGGCAAATCCAATCACAGCTGTTATTGATGCTGGTGGAGGTATTACACACTGTTAGGCAGGTTTTAGACACAGGTGACTTATGGTCTGGTGAGAACATACAAACCATGCAACCAATAGTAATCCAGTGAATCTGGCCAAAAGTACATGGACACCTAATCAGCTTCCAAGTTCAGATGCCTCAGCTGCACCCATTGCCAACAACAACCATTTCATGTATCGTCGCTGTCCAAAGAAAAACAGGTATCTCCAAAATGGCAACTTTACAGGAGAGGCCAAAAACCTCATTTCTTTTGAATGGATGTCAATGGAACCAGACGTCTTACCAAGCCATTCTGGGCCATTTCTGTTGGTCTATCCTTCCTGAAATTTCTACACTGTGTAAACAGTAGCTCATGTGATCAAATGAGGCATAAAAGTAAAAATCAACAAATATGAAGATACATGTTTTTCTTTGGACAGCGACGATATGCACTTACATATTTAAATTTCTATAGTGGGGTGGAGTCCAGAATTGGGCCCATGCTCCCCACTGATCACGCCAAGTATAAACTGCCCTTCTCTCTCCAGTGTGAGAAGGGGGGGACATGTGGTTGAAGGGTGAAGTAGCCATGGGGGGGTGGGGTAAATAAGCCTGGTATTTAAGTTACATGTTGGTTTGGTCGAAACCATATGTCTGGTTCACTCGCACAAGGTGTTTGTATGCGTGTCTATGGGTCTCGTCAAGGCTTTCCTGGTTCGTGTGCTTGGCCCCTCCCCCGGGAAAGCCACAACACACTGTAAGGAATTATTGTGTGATGGCCAACTGATGGCAACAAGACACAAGCAGGGTAACAAACGCCAAGCAAGAACATAGGACACAACATGGAGTATAAAACAACAAGGGCTAACAAGACACACCTGGGAAGGGGCGGAGCCAGAAACAGGTGCGGGGCCTGACAAGAGGGCAGACAGACAAACATGAACAGGACAGGGCAGGATGTGACAGTAGTCTGTAACCAGTTACCATAGCTGCTTTAACATGAAGCATGTTTCACAGGCTGAATGTCAATTAATTTTTTTACATGGCAATTGCATAGAGCATCCCAATTTATCCTCCTGCCTCCCACCATAAACGGAACCCTCTGGTCGGCTATAGATAGCAGTGGAGTCATCAGGGAGGAGGACGCAGCGTGGTTGAGCCTTGTCCGCGTCCAGAAATAAAGTCTGCTACGACTCGCTAATGATTTCGTCAAGGAGGTAAGAGAGATATCATCTATGGAAATGTATTCAGATCTCAAGCCTTTAAATACTCTTCTGAAAAAAAAGTGTTTTTTTCTCCATCCTGAATATATAAAAGGTTAATTACACCCAGTCAGCGGATCTGACTCCTAACTATGCAATTAATCTCGGCTGCTCACGAGGGAGTGCAGAGCGAACCCGTATGCAAAAACACCCTGTCGCCTGTGCACAGTTATGGGGAGTGTGAGAGGAAGAGAGGGGATGATAATTAATTGATGCAATAGTCATGTGTCCTGTAAATCCATATCCAGGATAATCAGGAATATTAGTATGGAGTCCACTGAGTCTTCTGTGTGTGGCATACATTGGGAGGTGACCTTGGTAATGTGTTCATCAGACTAAAGTACAGTTTGTAATTGCAGCTAGCCATTATATATAGTATTATAGTGAGGACTAACAGCGGAGTAGAGCTAATCATAGTACGGGGG
The DNA here is from genome assembly GCA_024036415.1 of Prochilodus magdalenae. Taxonomy (NCBI): domain Eukaryota; kingdom Metazoa; phylum Chordata; class Actinopteri; order Characiformes; family Prochilodontidae; genus Prochilodus; species Prochilodus magdalenae. Next base: position 150,190 of record JAMWET010001234.1, on the reverse strand, counting down.
TCATCAAGTACTCATGCTGACCCATTAATTAAGTAGTGCTGTTAATTAGGAACATGGTCTGGTGAGCTTAGCAATAGACATTTCAAAAGACATAATATGGCCAAAAGTACTTGGACACCCCTCCTAATCATTTTACTCAGGTGTTTCAGCCACAACCACTGCCATCAGCACATAGCCATGTAATCTCCATAGACAAACACTGGGACTGGACTCGGTCATACTGAAGACCTCTGGGTCTTTAAAGGTGGTACTGTCACCTTTGCCACAAGTCAGTTCCCCGCTAGATCTGCTGGATCAACTGTTAGTGCTATTGTCGTGAAATGGAAATGGAAGTCTCCAGCTCAGCCACAAAGTGGTACATCCCACGGTCCCACAGAAGTCCACACTGGAAGCAGCATCGGACTGCATGCTGTTGCATTAATTAAGCAGTTGCTGTTAATTAAGCATGTAGAGGCTATGGAGGACAGCTCATTTCCGTTAGCCTCTTTAATGCACACCGTATCACTGGCTCATGCTCTTTTCGTAATTCAGTTTATACTAGTGCTAGTATATCCTCTATATATGCTATATGGTTCAAAGTATATTGACATACTAGTTGCTGAGTTTGGGAAGTCTGGAGTGATTACCTGGGGTGATTAAGACACGGCTCTTACACTTTGCTACTGTTACTGTTATTGTACATAACAGCACATATTGAGTTAAACAAATCACCCAGATTCTCTAATCCCCGGAAGACACTACTTACCACAGTGAGCAGTGAAACAGTGAAGTTGGTGGAGAAGGGATGGTGATACTGGGCAGTTTTTCAGGGTTTGGACTTGGACCCTTGGTTCCAGTAAAGGGTGATGGTAATGCAACAGCATACAAAGACACAACTATATACTATCATCTTCATGGAAGCAGTTTGGGAAAGGCCCTTTCCTGTCCCAGCGTGACCGTGCGCCTGTACAGTGTGGTCTACAACAATACAGTCTGAAGAGTTTGGCATGGAGAAACACCAGTGGTCAGTTGCCACCAGTGACCTCCACCGCATTCAACTCCTTCGGGATTGTGAGATTGTGAGCCAGACCTTTGGCATGATCAGTCCCTTACAAGTTCTTACAGACACACTCCAGAATCCGGGAAAGCCTTCCCAGAAGATTAGACATGGGGGAAACTCCATATTAACCCACATGGTTTTAGAATACAGTGACCGAGAAACTCATTTAAGGGTGAAGCTCAGGTGTCCACATACTTTTGGCCACATTGTGTACATATTAAATACTACAGACATGCACTCAAGTATCTGGTCAACCTTTTCAGATGCCAGCATTCAAATCATTCCCTCATGGAAAGATGGAGAACAAGCGCACTGTTCAGTGAAACGCGGGTTTGGGCGGGTTTTAACTGGGGATTAACATTTTTATAGATGTTATCAAGGCTATTAAATGTCTTAGTGTAGAAGGGTAGAACTGGACGAGTTAAATCATCAGCTCCTCTGAAGCTGCAACCCCGTACGACCCACAAACTGATTTCTCTTGGATCTGTCTGAATAATTAAACACTTTTCATCTGTATTGCTGCTCTCGGCTTCATACTCTACTAACACCAGTGTGATCTAAAATAATAAGCCTAGAGCCGACAAGTTAATATTAGCTGAAGTAATGTTTGCTTTTTTCTCTTTCAATGAAGGAATGATGTACTGTATTATATGCCTTGTGATATTCAGTAAGCTCCCTGGAGTGTTTAAGGTGGTGGTAACTTCAGGCTCCTGCAGATGGCGCTGTATGAGGATGATCGGGCCATAAATACCTGGGGGTGTGAGTGACTGGATGCATAGATTGAGAAGAGGTGCTACAGTGCAGGGAATGTCTCGTCCCATGTGTGGAAAACGCTCCAGAGCAGATGTTAATGATTGACTAAAGGAAGTGACTAAGCATTTGGGCGTGGCCAAAGACCATAGTGTGAAGGAAGTACCTGAATCTGCAGGTGTATGGAAGCGTACGGTCAACCAGCTCTACCAGCAGTGGCTAAAATCCCAGTCTACAGGGAATATCTCCTTGGAATTGTGCCAGAGAAGGCGTCCACCAAATCTGGCCCAACTGAGCAATTCTTTGATGCCGGAGTGTCTGAACACTGATGTGGCCTACATCCCGATACATGTCCAGTAGATACCACATCCTTAGCCTTGGTCCCTACCCGGTCAACCCTGTCCCACTTGTTGATCTATAGGCTTTATAATGTATAAGCTAAGAGCAGCTCTTAGCGCATACTTTATAGGGCAAAGGTCCAGGAAACAATATGCCTCAGACCCTGTATAAAGACTGTACCCTTCAGTGCACCCTTGGGTCAGTTCGTCTGTGAACCTGCAAGCACTCCATTCAATGCAATTAATTCTCCAGATGACTGACCTCTTGTTTGGTCAATAAGGGTTTGATTCTTTACCGGCAGTTAATGAAATATCTGCTCATTAACGTGTACACTGAGCCCTCAGGAGCCTCTACGTCTTCAAAGACATTGTGATTTTATGTAACATATTTCATGTATCCAGTTAGTGATTGTGGAATCAACCAGTCACCCTTTGATTTGCAATGGCTGGAACCGATATGGGAGCATGTTTGTGAGAAAGCCATCACTCTAGGTTAATTCAGCGTCATTAACTCATTGATGTAAACCGTTGATGACCTAAGACTATCACAGCGCTCGCTTGAAAGCAGGCTGTACTGACTCCACCTATTCACATTCGTGTTGGATTTTTTAAACTCAGAGTTCTTTAGAAAAAGAGTCACTGTGAAGCTGCTAGAAGGTAAAATGAATATGGCAGAAAGTAATTAACAGCTGCGCTGCTTAAAGTGGAATGAAACATCCGAATAAGACATTATCTTCAGCCTTAACAGAAGGTGCTTTCGCAAATATCTGTAATCCCAAAATCCTCATTTTAATAATAGTATTATTGCTGAGGTTGGTTTTCTCTTCAGGCTTTGACTGAGTTTTGACATTTATGAACCAAACTGAAGACCTAGTCCTCACGGTTCTTGTCACATTTCCATCCAGCCCATCACAGGTTAACAACCTCATGGACTCCATTGCCCAAGATCCACCTAGCGATCACTCTCATTGCCAAGTATCGTCTCTGTTTACAGTGCGTACTGAGCGTTTATCATCGTGTTTGTATTTCTGTTACTGGTTTTCTCTGCTTGTTTTTTGACTTCGTGTTTTGCCTTTGCCAATATTGCTCTGTTGGCCGTGTTTCTGACCTTCCGCCTGTTTCTGGTTCACGTTCTTTGGATTATCCTGCTTTTCTTATTAAATCATTTTGAGCCGTATCTGCACGTGTCCTGATTCCATAGGACCCTGAGAGTTTACCATTTGATCCCAGTCATGGAGGGTCAAGTTGTAGCACTGTAAAACTTCACATGGCACCCCATAAGCTGTAAGTTACATCATGTAGGTTAGTTTGAATATCGTCGCTGTTCAAAGGAAAACAGGTATCTCCAAAATGGCAACTTTACAGGAGAAGGCAAAAACCTCATTTGATTTGAATGGAAGTCAATGGAACCAGACGTATCTCCAAGCGGTTTTGGGCCATTTCTGTTGGTCCATTCGTCATGAAATTTCCACACAGTGTAAAGAGCAGCTCATGTGATCAAATGAGGCATAAAAGTAAAAATCAACAAAAATGGAAATGCATTTTTTTTGGACAGCGAGGATATACTTTTGGAGCTGAAGTTGCGAGCAATAATGTGTGCCGCTTAGAATTCCAATGTGCGAATCCATATCCATATACAATCCGCTGTCATCATTCATGCTAGTCCACTTCAACATGCTAGTCTACTTCCACATGCTAGTCTATTTCCACATGCTAGTCCATTTCCACATGCTAGTCTACTTCAACATGCTAGTCTACTTCAACATGCTAGTCTACTTCCACATGCTAGTCCATTTCCACATGCTAGTCCACTTCAACATGCTAATCCACTTCCACATGCTAGTCAACTTCAACATGCTAGTCCACTTCCACATGCTAGTCTACTTCCACATGCTAGTCCATTTCCACATGCTAGTCTACTTCAACATGCTAGTCCATTTCCACATGCTAGTCTACTTCCATATGCTAGTCCATTTCCACATGCTAGTCTACTTCAACATGCTAGTCTACTTCAACATGCTAGTCCACTTCAACATGCTAGTCTACTTCCACATGCTAGTCTTCTTCCACATGCTAGTCTACTTCAACATGCTAGTCTATTTCCACATGCTAGTCCATTTCCACATGCTAGTCTACTTCAACATGCTAGTCTACTTCAACATGCTAGTCTACTTCAACATGCTAGTCTACTTTCACATGCTAGTCCATTTCCACATGCTAGTCTACTTCAACATGCTAGTCTACTTCAACCTGCTAGTCTACTTCCACATGCTAATCCACTTTCACATGCTAGTCTACTTCAACATGCTAGTCCACTTCCACATGCTAGTCTACTTCCACATGCTAGTCAACTTCCACATGCTAGTCTACTTCCACATGCTAGTCCATTTCCACATGCTAGTCCACTTCAACATGCTAGTCCACTTCAACATGCTAGTATACTTCCACATGCTAGTCCATTTCCACATGCTAGTCTACTTCCGCATGCTAGTCCATTTCCACATGCTAGTCCACTTCAACATGCTAGTCTACTTCCACATGCTAGTCCACTTCAACATGCTAGTCCACTTCAACATGCTAGTCTACTTCAACATGCTAGTCTACTTCCACATGCTAGTCTACTTCCACATGCTAGTCTACTTCCACATGCTAGTCCACTTCAACATGCTAGTCCACTTCCACATGCTAGTCCACTTCAACATGCTAGTCCACTTCAACATGCTAGTCTACCACAACATGCTAGTCTACTTCCACATGCTAGTCTACTTCCACATGCTAGTCTACTTCCACATGCTAGTCCACTTCAACATGCTAGTCTACTTCAACATGCTAGTCTACTTCCACATGCTAGTCTACTTCCACATGCTAGTCTACTTCCACATGCTAGTCCACTTCCACATGCTAGTCCACTTCAACATGCTAGTCCACTTCCACATGCTAGTCTACCACAACATGCTAGTCTACTTCAACATGCTAGTCTACTTTAACATGCTAGTCCATTTCCACATGCTAGTCCACTTCAACATGCTAGTCTACTTTAACATGCTAGTCCATTTCCACATGCTAGTCCACTTCAACATGCTAGTCTACTTCCACATGCTAGTCCACTTCAACATGCTAGTCCACTTCAACATGCTAGTCTACTTCAACATGCTAGTCTACTTCCACATGCTAGTCTACTTCCACATGCTAGTCTACTTCCACATGCTAGTCCACTTCAACATGCTAGTCCACTTCCACATGCTAGTCCACTTCAACATGCTAGTCCACTTCAACATGCTAGTCTACCACAACATGCTAGTCTACTTCAACATGCTAGTCTACTTCCACATGCTAGTCTACTTCCACATGCTAGTCTACTTCCACATGCTAGTCCACTTCAACATGCTAGTCTACCACAACATGCTAGTCTACCACAACATGCTAGTCTACTTCAACATGCTAGTCTACTTCCACATGCTAGTCTACTTCAGCATGCTAGTCCACTTCAACATGCTAGTCCACTTCCACATGCTAGTCCACTTCAACATGCTAGTCCACTTCCACATGCTAGTCTACCACAACATGCTAGTCTACTTCAACATGCTAGTCTACTTTAACATGCTAGTCCATTTCCACATGCTAGTCCACTTCAACATGCTAGTCTACTTTAACATGCTAGTCCATTTCCACATGCTAGTCCACTTCAACATGCTAGTCCATTTCCACAGTGGATTAAAAATGATAGATTTTCATTAGAGCCTAATGGAAAACATATTGTTCCATTACCCTAAGCCTGCACCTGTACCTTCTGGCTAAACCATTTACATTAATGATACTGTTATAATCAAGGTAGTGTTTTAGCCTCGCTGTTGTTTGCAAACCTCCTCCCTTCTATGCACATTAGCCCGAGGTGGTGCTACCTGTCTTGCTGCAGTCTTTTATAATCATTTTATTGACAGCAGTCGTAAATATTGCTGCTCCGCTCCCATAACTTTTAGTGCATCCATCCATGAGTCGCCTACAAAAATTTATGTTAAGTCTCCCACTCTGGTCCCACTCCAATTAGAGGAGAGCATGGCCGTATTGAGCTGTGGGTGTTCCTCTGGGCTCAGTGCTGGGGCCGTTTCTGTGTGGTGAAGGCCCTGAACAGCAAGAACTGGTTTTATGGTTGACTTCTTTCTCTCCAGTCGTGTTTCTCCTAAGCTCTGGTAGGAAATGATGGAGTTTGGAATGAAAGGATTTATGTTTTTGTGAAGTTGGGTTAAGATGTGGAGAAGTAGATGTAGAGAGTTAGTAAAAAGAGGGAGGTCCAGGTGGTCCACTGGCTGCCTTCTCTCTGTTTCCCTGATATCAGCAGATAATGACATTACTGAGACTGGGATTTTGGCCACTGCTGGTAGACCCGTATGACCGTACGCTTCTATACGCCTGCAGATTCAGCTACTTCCTTCACACTATGGTCTTTAGCCACGCCCAAATGCTCAGTCCCTCCTTTTAGCCAATCATTAACATCTGCTTTGGAGATGAATCTCGGTTTAGTGCATCCCAGGAAAACATGACCCATTACAATGCATACTACCAACAGTACAGGAGGAATGATGGTCTGGGGTTGTTTCCAGGGTGACATGTTTTCCATTACCTGTCTGCATATAAGCCTCACTCGAACACTCCCTTACTGCGAAGTTTTGTCAAACCTCCCTTTGCAATTTGGAGAGTTCCTCTCTGGTTCTGACCACCTGGTGGTTCTGTTCTTCGACTCCTGATCTCTTCTTTGTCCCCTTTGGCTTTCGATCTAGTTTATCTTCTGACTTTTTGATCTCTGTTCACCCTCTGACTGTTCCCCCTGTCTCCCCCCTGTACTCTGGTTGCCTCGCTGACAGTCTGCCCTGGTTCTGACCTTTAGCCGGTTTACTGACGTGGATCTCACCTTCTCCACTCATGTTCGGTCATGTGCTGTGTTCAATTTTCAATGTGTTGCCCGATTGTTTAATAAAGCTTATTTGACTTTTAGCTCTGCACACGTCGGCCTGAGTTCTTTGTTTCTGACAGAACCCCATTTTAATACCCATGGTTTTAAATATTTGGAACGTCTTGGAATGTTTTGGAATGTCTACTTACCATATCATGTCCCGCAGGTGCGCTGGTCAGATGTCCACATATTTTTGGCCATATACTGTACTATACCTTACTTTAAATTAAGTCTAGTAATGAGATCTAGGGCTGTAGGGAGCCTTACTCTCTACTGACCCATGGAACGACAAGGGCGAGAGACATGGGCTCCGATACGGGCGTTGTTTAAATATTAAGTACTTGGACCGGTCGACCCACAGGCCAAGTAGATTTGACATCAGCCTTCGCACTCCACCTCTGCACTACTTATCGTATCATGTCCTGCAGGTGCGCTGGTGAGATGTCCACATATTTTTGGCCATATACTGTACTATACCTTACTTTAAATTAAGGCTAGCAATGAGATCTAGGGCTGTAGGGTGCCTCACTCTCTACTGACCCATGGAACGACAAGGGCAAGAGACAAGGGCTCCGATACGGGCGCATTTAAATATTAAGCACTTGGACCATTGACCCACAGGGCAAGTAGATTTGAGCCTTCGCACTCCACCTCTGCACTACTTATCGTATCATGTCCTACTGGTGCGCTGGTCAGATGTCCACATATTTTTGGCCACATACTGTACTATACTTCAAATTAAGACTAGCAATGAGATCTAGGGCTATCGGGTGCCTCACTCTCTACTGACCCATGGAACGACAAGGATGAGAGACAAGGGCTCCGATACGGGCGGTTTGGAACGTCTTGGAATGTTTCGGAATGTCTACTTATCATATCATGTCCCGCAGGTGCGCTGGTCAGATGTCCACATATTTCTGGCCACATACTGTACTATACCTTACTTTAGATTAAGGCTAGCAATGAGATCTAGGGCTATAGGGTGCCTCACTCTCTACTGACCCATGGAACGACAAGGGCGAGAGACAAGGGCTCCGATATGGGTGTTGTTTAAATATTAAGCCCTTGGACCGGTCGACCCACAGGCCAAGTAGATTTGACATCAGCCTTCGCACTCCACCTGTGCACTACTTTTCATATCATGTCCTACAGGTGCGCTGGTCAGATGTCCACATACTTTTGGCCACACACTGTACTATACTTTAAATTAAGACTAGCAATGAGATCTAGGGCTGTAGGGTGCCTTACTCTCTTCTGACCGATGGAACTTGGCTTCATCACGGAGAAGCATAGAAGTCAGATTATTAAAGCAGTTTGTTGCGAAGCGTTCCCTTGTACCCTGGTGCTTTTATTCATAAGGCCATCAGTGATTATTCAGCATCGACTTTCATCGTATAATTGTCGACTTTGAAAAACTCCGAAGCCGTGCGGTACAGAGCCCTACAAATCCGGCCCTTATCCCAGTTATGCGTTTCCCCACTAGGCGATTGACCCTTTTTGTTTAGGGGTGAGAGATCTGGCTAAATTCAGTCAGGTGCCACAGTTTTAGCATCTTATCTATATTTCAGCTGCTCTCCTCTCCTCCCTCCCTCTCCCTCCACTTCTCCTCCATTTTTATAGCTCTTGTTTTTCTCTCCTCTGACCCAGCGCTACACAATATTGAGTCTGCGCCTACTGTGTCGGGGCGGGACGGGTCAAGGCAAACTCGCCCGCTGCAGAATTGTTCCCGCAGCTGTCCGATGAGTTTCGGAGTCCTGGGGTCAGTTGTCTTTACGTGGGTGGCAGGCTGCTTAGTACTCCACTCCTGTCCAGCATATATCAGCTATGCTATCACATCGCAGCCCCTCCGGCAAGGTGAATATATAGTTTTCATTAGCAGCAGAGGGGGGCATACGATAACCGAGAATAGCGAATGTGTGTGAATGAAACAGAGCAAGGAAAGAGGATAATGGATACAGAAGGAAAATTGAGCACAACAGGAGGGGGGGTCACATTTTTTAGAAAAAAAAAAGGTCACCCAGAACATCTCAGCCTTTGAACTGGAGTGATCAGCGAATGTGTGAGAACCTTGCTCCGCCTCCTGACCTTTTCTTTGAATTCTCATTTTTCCGAAGAGTCAAATGTTCATTAAGTGTAAGAGCATTACAGCTCGCAGCCTCTGCGCCGTTCCAGTCTCGTGCTAGAACGAGCATCAGGCTAGTTACATCATCAGAAGAGCAATCTGTGGCGCCAGTGTGCAGCGCTAAGTCAAGTGCTCTCCCAAACAAGCCTCTCCAAATGAATGAGGGAAGCTGAGCCTTTTTGATATTCATTAGCGGTTCTGATGGTCCATATGGTTGATCACACAGCGGGCACGGTGGGCCACATAACCGTTTGTGTGGGACTGGAATGCATAACTGGATTTTCGGAAACCCAATGGGTCGTTTTGGACCACACGTACCAAGTCATACCATCTGTTTGGCTACTACATCTCCATCCAAGCCGTATCTAAGGAAACAGCAATGAATTAAGCCTGGCAAAAAAAAAACACAACACATTAAAAGATTTAAAGGCTTGCTGGAAAGGGTTTTGTAGTCCAGCCTGGACTGTTTCTAGCAAACAGTTAGGGTTGCCTTTGCTCTTTTATGAACGCTTGTTGGGCCTGTCGTGATCCGATGAGTGTGACTCTATGAAACAAGGAAAAAAGGGCATCTCGAAATTTGCATGGTAGAAACTCTACATGGGCCATCACACCTATATGTATTTGGAGGGCAGCCCATAGGCCTGCTCATGGAGATGACCCCTCTCCCCTGTCCTATGGACCATCACACCTATATGAACTTGGTGGGCAGCATAAAGGTCTGATCATGGAGATGACCGCCCTCCCCAGTCCTATGGACCATCACACCTATATGAACTTGGAGGGCAGCCCATAGGCCTGATCATGGAGATGATGCCCCTCCCCAGTCCTATGGACCATCACACCTATATGAACTTGGAGGGCATCCCATATGCCTGCTCATGGAGATGACCGCCCACCCCAGTCCTATGGACCATCACATCTATATGAACTTGGTGGGCAGCCCATAGGCCTGATCATGGAGATGACCCCCCTCCCCAGTCCTATGGACCATCACACCTATATGAACCGGGTGGGCAGCATAAAGGTCTAATCATGGAGATGACCCCCCTCCCCAGTCCTATGGACCATCACACCTATATGAACTTGGAGGGCAGCCCATAGGCCTGAGCATGGAGATGACCCCCCTCCCCAGTCCTATGGACCATCACACCTATATGAACTTGGAGGGCATCCCATATGCCTGCTCATGGAGATGACCGCCCACCCCAGTCCTATGGACCATCACATCTATATGAACTTGGTGGGCAGCCCATAGGCCTGATCATGGAGATGACCCCCCTCCCCAGTCCTATGGACCATCACACCTATATGAACCGGGTGGGCAGCATAAAGGTCTAATCATGGAGATGACCCCCCTCCCCAGTCCTATGGACCATCACACCTATATGAACTTGGAGGGCATCCTATAGGTCTGCTCATGGAGATGACCCCCCCTTCCCAGTCCTATGGACCATCACACCTATATGAACCGGGTGGGCAGCATAAAGGTCTAATCATGGAGATGACCCCCCTCCCCAGTCCTATGGACCATCACACCTATATGAACTTGGAGGGCAGCCCATAGGCCTGACCATGGAGATAACCGCCCTCCCCAGTCCTATGGACCATCACACCTATATGAACTTGGTGGGCAGCCCATAGGCCTGAGCATGGAGATGACGCCCCTCCCCAGTCCTATGGACCATCACACCTATATGAACTTGGTGGGCAGCCCATAGGCCTGATCATGGAGATGATGCCCCTCCCCAGTCCTATGGACCATCACACCTATATGAACTTGGAGGGCATCCCATAGGCCTGCTCATGGAGATGACCGCCCACCCCAGTCCTATGGACCATCACATCTATATGAACGTGGTGGGCAGGCCATAGGCCTGAGCATGGAGATGACCCCCCTCCCCAGTCCTATGGACCATCACACCTATATGAACTTGGTGGGCAGCCCATAGGCCTGATCATGGAGATGACCCCCCTCCCCAGTCCTATGGACCATCACACCTATATGAACTTCGTGGGCAGCCCATAGGCCTGAGCATGGAGATGACCCCCCACCCCAGTCTGTGGGAATTTGTGCATATTCAGTGAAAAGAGCATCTGCAAGCCTCGCTTGTAACCTTCCGATTCATCCCAAAGGCACTTAGTGGAGTTGAGGTCAGGCCTCCTCTATGCAGTTCCTCTAAATCTAACTCAAACCATGTGAGTACAAAGCCATGCATCACCTGGAGTGATGTAAAGCACACTGCCACTGGACTCTGCGGCAGTGCAAACATTCTCTGGAGTGATGTATCACGCTTCGCCATCTAGCAGTCCGATGGATGAATCTTGGTTTGGTGCATGCCAGGAAACCGTGACCTGCCAGAATGCATACTGCCAACTTTCAATCTGCAGGAGGAATGATAGTCTGGGATGGTTTTCCAGGGTTTGCAGGGTGGCATCCCCATATTAATGCCCATGGTTTTGGACTGGGATGTCCTGCAAGTTCCTATTGGTGTAATGAGCAGATGTCCACATATTTTTGGCCATATACTGTGCTTTAAATCAGCTGGTTTGGTGCATGCCAGGAAAACGTGACCTGCCAGAATGCATACTGCCAACTGTAAATCTGCAGGAGGAATGATAGTCTGGGACGGTTTTTCAGGGTGGCATCTCCATATTAATGCCCATGGTTTGGGACTGGGATGTCCTGCAAGTTCCTATTGGTGTGATGATCAGATGTCCACATATTTTTGGCCATATACTGTGCTTTAAATCAGCTGGTTTGGTGCATGCCAGGAAAACGTGACCTGCCAGAATGCATACTGCCAACTGTAAATCTGCAGGAGGAATGATAGTCTGGGACGGTTTTTCAGGGTGGCATCTCCATATTAATGCCCATGGTTTTGGACTGGGATGTCCTGCAAGCTCCTATTGGTGTGATGATCAGATGTCCACATATTTTTGGCCATATACTGTGCTTTAAATTAGCTGGTTTGGTGCATGCCAGGAAAACGTGACCTGCCAGAATGCATACTGCCGATTGTGAATCAGCCGGAGGAATGATAATCTGGGACGGTTTTTCAGGGTGGCATCTCCATATTAATGCCTATGGTTTTGGACTGGGATGTCCTGCAAGCTTCAATTGGTGTGATGATCAGATGTCCACATATTTTTGGCCATATACTGTGCTTTAAATCATCTGGTTTGGTGCATGCCAGGAAAGCGTGACCTGCCAGAATGCATACCGCCAACTGTAAATCTGCAGGAGGAATGATAGTCTGGGTCGGTTTTTCAAGGTGGCATCTCCATATTAATGCCCATGGATTGGGACTGGGATGTCCTGCAAGCTCCTATTGGTGTGATGATCAGGTGTCCACATATTTTTGGCCATATACTGTGCTTTAAATCAGCTGGTTTGGTGCATGCCAGGAAAACGTGACCTGCCAGGATGCATACTGCCAACTGTAAATCTGCAGGAGGAATGATAGTCTGGGACGGTTTTCCAGGGTTTGCA
>JAMWET010001234.1:120000-132500 GCA_024036415.1 Prochilodus magdalenae | reverse complement strand
TCTCTCTCTCTCTCTCTCTCTCTCTCTCTCTCTAAATGTTTTTTCAGTCTTTCTCTTCCCACCAGCAGTAAATCCATCACAGGCGTTGGGATCGAGGGTGGTACACATGCCATCTGATTCGTTCTCTGATTGATGTGTGTGTCAAGATATTAGCATCACATTCATATCATCTTCTCTCTCTGCCTTTCCCTCATCCTCCCTTCCCTGTATCTCCTCCTCTTTTATCTTTAGAGTCCATCTTTTCATCGTTTTTCTATTTACTACCTTTCTCTTCCGGTCATATGTCCTGTTGTGGTCTGTACTGGGATGGAATGAGGTGACATCTTCCATACGTTCTTCATTTCTTCAGATATCACTGGACCGTACTGAGCCACACTGACCAGCCAGGTGTAAAGCCTACATACGGAGAACATCCCCAAACATCACATCATCTGTGTATTAGTCGTGCATGTATAGATCATATGTCTATCTGACGTGTTTAAAGTCGAGTGCGTATGCTGTCCTTTGAACATGGGTGCGTTTCGTATGGCGTACGTGCTCGAGTTCTGAATGGAGGCGTTTACAGTATTCCATCTCACTCATTATCCTCTGAAACTCTCCCTGCCCTCACAGCCGTGTAGGCTTGCTGTGAGACCCAGTCCGATATTAATCATGCATTGGCTCCACACAGAGACCCTGCACTTCATAGTGGTGGGCTTCAAACGCATCAGGCCTCTGCCCTCACCACCCCCTGGGGCAAAGACCAGCAGACCAGAGTGAAATAAACCAAAGCGCTAACCCTGAACCCGTACGAGCCCGATGCAGGCTGAAGCGTCTGTCCTTGAGGCTTCGGCTCTGTGCAGGTTTGATGGCAGAAATGAAATGTTTATCTGAACTCCAAACTGATAAAACTCCTCACTGTCCACAAAGGACAGCACACGACTCTGCCAGGGTGATGCAAGTTCACCGAAATGAACTCTCTGTATCTTAACTCTCTTGGATTTGTGTTATATCTGGATCTATAACGATGCTGCTAATGCTGCAGAAATCAAAGTCAGCATTCAGGTGGGGTTGGTTGCACACGGGGGCGGGGTGATTGAACTATTACCAGTGTTTTTCAGGGTTTTAGTCCCATCTGAAAATCCGTCATATAAGAAGTTATAGACTGTGTGTTCTCTGGCTTTACCAACTGTTACCATATACACTCATCATAAAAAGAACAGCTGCACCCAGAAGGAGGTGTGGGAGTGCAGTGGTGTTGGGAAGGAGGTTAAAGGTTACCAGTAACAATAACTAATGATACGTTTAGACTGATATGATCAATATTTGTTGAGCTACACATACAGAAGTCTCTCAGTATGGCACTGGGCCACCATGTTGGCTAACCCAACATGCCAGACGTCTCAGCATGGAGATGTAGAGGTTCCTGATTGGGTCCTGTGATAATCCGTCCCGAGTGGAATTGGAGTGACACCAGGCCTTCTGGCCAAGTTCATCTTGGTGCTGACCACGGTGCCTCCACACACAGATTTGTTGGTCATCGCCACCAAGACTAAAGCGGGACTCGTTACTGAAGATGACCCGCTGCCATTCGGAGTCACTCCATGACAGTCTGTCATGACGCCATTGCAGTCAGGAATTCCAGCAAGGTGTTTCAGGCAGTTGGGAAAGGCTCTGGGTCATATAGACGGGATGTACATGCGGGAAAACCTGGAAAAGCAACTAACAAAGTAACTAGAAGGTGGGAGAATCTGTTATATACAGGTCTGGAAACCGGATTCAGGGTCTGGATATGAAAACATATGGCCAAGGAGAGGCCAGGGGCATATAGCATACTGTGACAGCTTCGCACTACCAGCAGGCACTGGACGTTGGACTCCAACGTTGGACAGATGTTGAATTTTGGTTGGAAATAAGAAAATCACAATCCAAAGTTGCACAGACGTTGAACCTCCAACGTCCATCCAACGTTGTAGCTTATGGTCAACCTGATTTTCATTTTCAACCAATATTCCAATATAATGTCGGTCCAATGCTATAGACTGACATCAGGCCGATATGGGGTTTTAATGTCAACATGATTTTTTGATTTGCAGCCAAAACTCAACAACTTTCCAATGGTGTAGCTTGGCATCAGGCCAACGCTGGGTTTTGTGGTCAACCCCATTTCCTTTTCCAGCCGAAATTCAATGTCCGTCCAACATTGTAGCTTGGCATCAGGCCTAGGCTGGGTTTTTTTTTTGTTTGATCCCACAGTGGGGAAATTTAGTCTCCGCATTTAACCCATCCGTGAAGTGAAACACCCACAAACACACTCACTAGTGAACACACTAGGGGGCAGTGAGCTCACTTACCCAGAGCATGGTGCGCAGCCCTATCCACGGCGCCCGGGGAGCAGTTGGGGGTTAGGTGCCTTGCTCAAGGGCACCTCAGTCGTTACTGTCAGTTCAGGGAATCGAACCGCCGACCCTCCGGTCACAAGGCTGGTTCCCTAACCTCCAGCCCACGACTGCCCCCACGACTGTTTTGACCTCAATCCGATATTAATTTCCATCGTAATCGCTCAAGAACAAATGATTTATCTTTGTAAAGTCATGTAAATGAGTCTTTTGAAATGTATGCTTTGATGTAATTCTACACACAATCATAAGATAATTAACCGGGCTACAGTGCAGACTGCTAGGCAATCAGATCATGGCGCACACATCCCAAAATTGCAGCAGCCGTCCCTCTGTCTCTTGGTGCCAGACTTTCATTCTTCTCATAATCCCACACCTTCCATGGTTTTATAACAGTTCCTGAATAATTCATAGTAGCTGCTAGATAAAAAGCCCGAGGACTGATAGCAAACTAATAACGCTGGGCTTGAAGGGGTTAAACTCCCTAATAATGATGCAACTGCAGCAGAGAGCAGATGGAAGCAGCCCTGATTTGTGCATGGAATGATGTAGCTACCTAACGCTCGCTGATGACTTAATCGCTGTTCCTGAACCTGTCTTGCGTTGTCATCTTCCTCCTGGCATGGGGGAATAAACTGCCTTGAAGAGCGCGACCCCGCCCAGATGCCTTGTGTGCGAGCCTGTCCCCCCGGAGGTCGTATGTTAGGAATGATGACAGGGAGGGCTTCGTATTTACTGTGAAGCAGCATGCCCTTGTCACGACATTAGTAAAACCGACAGAAATAACAGTCCCCTAAACGATTTCATAATGACCGGGAGAAAATTGGCTCGGAGTGATGGACGATCCCCCAACACCCTATGCTCCCTCCCTCTTATCTCCCCTTCACTTTCTCCTCCGTCTAACTCTTGTGCTCTGTGGTGAACCATGACTAGAGCTAGGCCTTTAGTTTGAGACACAAATGCCAAAACTTGATCAAAACATAAAGAAAAGCCCACTACTACAGTAATGCTAATTTCTGCTAGCATCTCTATGGGATTCCAGCAGTTTGTTAGCAGCAAGCTAATGACAATCCACATGAACATTTTTGGCTGTTCTTGATAATGTGTTGATATTTGCAACTTCTAAAATATAATAATTCTGCTACTTAAAGCTTGTAACATAGTAGCATATCGTCGCTGTCCAAAGAAAAACATGTATCTCCATTTTTGTTGATTTTTATTTTTATGCTTCATTTGATCACATGATCTGCTCTTTACACTGTGTGGAGATTTCATGAAGAATGGACCAACAGAAACGACCCAGAGCTGCTCGGAAAGACTTCTGCTTCCATTGACTTCCATTCAAATTACAGGAGGTTTTTGGCCTCTCCTGAAAAGTAGCCATTTTGGAGATACCTGTTTTTCTTTGGACAGCGACGATATACTTTAGCTTGTAGCAGTTTCACAGTCACTCAGTAGGCTTCCAGTTCTGGCTAGCCTCGGAATTAGGCTGGCACATGGACATACCAAAATCCTTGTGGGATAGCAGTGTGGAAGTTGACCATGAAGTGGCATTACCTCAGGGGACGGCTTGGGAATGCCAACACCTGTGCAAGTGAAGTGCTAACAGTGGCCAGCATGCTCATGGCAAGGCAACATCAATTATCAGACTTCGAACAAGGCATGATAGTGGGTGCCAGAGAGATGGGACATTCTATTTCCAAAGTTGGCATATGGGCATTTAACATTCCTCCATCCACAGTGTCATGTGTGTACTGGGAATATCTCATAGAAGGCATTACCACCCCCACCAATGGACAGTGCAGTGGCTGCCCCATGGGTGCTTAATGGTCGTGACTGGCAGCGTCTGCGGTAGAGCTGTCCATTAGAATAGTCAAGCGACTCTGGTGGAAATCCCATCCACGTTCACACATGGATATCACGTAGGTCCATGCAGCATTCTTCAGCTTCCATGGGATATGGGAGCAGAGGACCCACCCCTATTAACAGCATGACACTGGATACAGTGCCTTACCAGGGTTTGTGAGGTTGCCCAGAGGACCGGCAACATGTGACTCTTCAGACTGGAGAAAACCAGTTCCTGATTGGCCAGTTTTCCGCATCCCCTCCTGTCCCTCGTCCCCCGACTCTGGCGTAATCTCTTCCTCTGCTACCTCTTATATACTCCTCTGTTTTACTTGTACAGGCTCCAGTATGTGTGAATCGCTGACACGGCGGAATGTCTTTCCTGGTTCTGCTCGATGGATAATGCGCATTTCCCTAGTCCAGTAATGGTGAGTGATCTCGTGACAGGAAATTGCTCCATGCTTGTCATGTTAATAATCTTTCTGCCAGGTCCCACATTCCCCTCTTGTTGTCATCCATCACCATAAGGCAGGCCTGAAGGGAGTGCACTTTTCCTCTCCCCGTTTTCTCCTCCACTCTCCTTTTTTTCATTCCCTCTAGAAGTTATGGCTCCTTATATCATCCCGGCTTTCTCTTTTAATCCCACCCCCCAAACACCAATTGCAACGTGCTGGCAGACCCAGGGGCTTCTAACCTTGAGAAAATCTTTTATTTTTCAGCCCCCCCACGCCCACCACCTCCCCTCTCGGCAGCAACCAGGAATTATCAAACGCCCTGATAACAAATGACTCCCTCTCTCGTAACGCTGAAGCCTGAAGGAAGGCATCCCGTTAAAATGCAGGCGTGCAGTTTTGCAGGATACACATAGCGTTTGAGCTGTCTGGATGACCTCGGTCATGGCTTAGAGCTCAGGTTAATTGTGGATGGTGGGGATCTGTTTCCTTCAGTGCTTGGAGGGGCATGAATTGGGGAATGGATAGCCCCTCCCCCATGTGATTTGACCTCATAGCACATCTACACTTTATAACAGTGTGGTCAGAGAGCAAAAGCTGGGGACCCCATGTCTAGGACAGATCCAAAGAACTTGCTGGAGCCTATCATTAACAGTGCCACTTCACCACGTCGTAATTCATTTGCATAAAGTTCAGTTTGATATGTCGCTTGTCGCTTTGTCACTGTGTTCCTTGCTACCCGCCCTTAAATAATCTAACCACCTTCAACATGCCTGACAAGAGATTAGAATACGCTGTCGGATGACCATTTAACAAGGGCTGTCCCACATCAAACTGTGAGTAAACTCCACCAGGGCTTGCGGTTCTGCTAGGTCAAAGTGCCTAACACATTTGAGTTTCCTTCCTGCCATGTTAACCAATGGTAGGTAGTTTACCAAGCACATATGTGTATAGAATCTGTATGGATCTATCTCCTTGCATTTGTTGCTAGCTTTATGCTGGCTAACCTAGCTAGCTATTGAGTGAGCTAACTCACTAGAGCCACCAGCAAAATCTGTACTTCCTTCCACTCTTCATTCTCTTCATATGTATATGTATAAGGCCACAACATATGAACTGGGAAAAGAAGAAACAGCGGTTGGGAGCTGAGCTCCTCCATGATTACCCCCACACTGCTGAGAACTGGAACCAAAGTTCGGAGAGCTGAACCTGAGGACCTCAAACCCCAAAAAATTGTTGGAGCTAGTCGATTACAATGCTGCATCACTGCCATAATTCATTTGCATAAACTTTGAAAAATCTCATCCTGATTTGTCACTCTGTAAAGATGGCGCTTGAGGCTAAAGCACGGCTGTAATCAGTTATGAACATCAGAAATGACTGGCCGCTTGCTCAGTCGCCTCCTAGTGTTTAGATTTCTTGTTGATCCCACAGTAGGGAAATTTAGTCTCTGCATTTAACCCATCTGTGAAGTGAAACACCCACAAACACACTCACTAGTGAATACACTAGGGGGCAGTGAGCACACTTACCCAGAGCGGTGGGCAGCCCTATCCATGGTGCCCGGGGAGCAGTTAGGTGCCTTGCTCAAGGGCACCTCAGTCGTTACTGTAGGTTTAGGGAATCAAACCAGCGACCCTCCGGTCACAAGGCTGGTTCCCTAACCTCCAGCCCACGACTGCCCCATTTAGTGTTAACGCAGGGTAAGGTATCCTGTGCAGTGCTGACTTTACAGTTTACTCTACAGTTTATGTGGGTTTGCATTATTCACAAAGCTTTCACAATGCCATAGAGGAACCCAAACTGTTGCACCATCGTCTGCTGTATCTTTGGACACGTCATGGCTCATATTAAAGATAAACCACAGGACAGTCGGTTTGTGATATTACAGTCAGTGTATTCAGGGCACTCGGGTACTTCCTCCATTGAGCCCCTGCCAAGCTTTTTAGACCATGGAATGCCATTGTAACCCAGGTTAGAAAAGAAGCTATTGGATGTAAAAAGTATCGTTACTTACCATGAGCTGAAAATGAAGGTTCTTCCCCGTCTTTCCCTTGAGAATGTGCAGTGAATTTCCCTGCATGGGTCAGGTTTTTTTGCGTGTGTGAGAAAGAACAGAGACCTTGAACGACGCGTTCAGGTTGGATCCGTTGGATGGTGATTGTTGCAGGATAGCTGAGTGCTGATTGAAATAAAAACTAAAGAAAACTGGAAGTGAAAATGCCAGGTGGTTTACTGTGTCCAAGGTTTCAAGTGCAGTGGAATCAAACCCCCCCCCCAAAAAAATCAAATAGGGGAAAACCCAGAAACTAAATAAAAAAAGAAAAAAAACCCAAATTAACTAAACAAGTGGATACAAATATATCCAATAGGTTCTCAAACATAGCACTTCAAAAAAAAACAGATGCACCCCCCAAACCAGTCCTCCCAAAATTTAAATAGCCATTAAGCTGTTGGATTAGCCCAACTACAGGTAAGTTACAGGTAAGTTTAAAACTGGAAACATTCATCCTTAACCTGTCCAAAGAAGCCATATAACCTGCCCCCCATTTAGCATGGGAAATGGAACAATCCAACTGTGATCCAACCCCCAGACTACATATCCCAACAGAACTCGGGGCTCGGGGCCTTCGACTTATGACAGGCTGCCGGCATGCTGTAACAAACAGGTGAGAGGAACTCCTTTAAACCCACAGTATCCATTATAAATTCTCTCTCCCCATGGAACGGACGAGAGCTTCGTTACAGTGAGCCAAGCCCAGACTCTTGAACCTGAAGCTTTTGTGCATACAGCTAATTGAACCCATTGACTCCAAGACTCATTCACCACCGGCACTGAGTCACTTTACTTCACAGTGTGGTAGGCTAAAACTTGCATTTCCACAGTGGTTGGTGTAGCTCAGCGGATAACACCACTACCCACCAAGTAGCCACCACCCCACGTGGGAGACTGGGGATCGAATCCCAGTATGGGTGACTATGCTGTGCTACACCAATAAGAGTCCTTGGACTCCTAACACTACACTGGTCTCCCTGTAACGTGGTTAACCTTGTAAGTCGCTCTGGATAAGAGCGTCAGCTAAATGCCGTAAATGTCGTAAGGCTCAACCCTGGTGAATCCCTTGGACATGGACAGTGACTCATTGAATAGACAACTGTGATCACTTCATTTGATTTCCCTACCTGTGGCAATTTGTAATATTTGTTTTATTTTCAATTACCCGGGTAATAATTTTTGCATGTCTAACACAGCCAATTATTTACTGTCTATATTAAATGGAAGTGTTCTTTTCCCCTTCCAAACATACCTCTCTTGGTTCAGCATGGTCTCTTACTTATTTGGTCACCCTGGCTCTGTAGTCGAGTCTAATATCTTTCTGATCAGGCCAACTGTGAAGTATTTTCCCTTACATTTACGGCATTTATCTGACGCTCTTATCCAGAGCGACTAACAAGGTTAATGATTACAGGTGGGCCAGTGTAGTGTTAGGAGTCTTGCCCAAGGAATCTTATTGGTGTAGCACAGAATAGTCACCCAGACCAGGAGTCGAACCCCAGTCTCCCACATGTAGAGGTGGCACCCTGAGTAGTGGTGTTACCCGCTGAGCTACACCAACCACCTTACTTACTGAATGATGAACCTAACTACTAGAACTGTACCCTTAATAGGGTTTACACCATCGTCCCCTGCAGGAGGTTCTCTGGTACAGGTTATGCAGTCAGGAGTCTCCTAAGAGTCGAAGGTCATCACCTCTCACAGTTCCAGTTGAAATTGGCTCGGAGATCATGCTGATCGTTAACTACATGAATAAATTGTCATGCTATTTGGCCCGATAATGACTAATTATTACTTGTGGCCTTTGATTCTCTTCCTTGTAGTCTGTTGGAATGCATTAGCTTGCCATTTGGGCTTTTGCGTGCACCCGTCCCAGCAAAGCAGTAATGATGCTAACCATTCCAATCCAATTATCCTCTTGCCCTGATGCACTGGGAGAATAGCATCACGGTGCTGACTCAAATTGACAGCCAGGCTCAGCCGCTGCCAACAGCAGTGCATTTAGTTCAGTCCCCAATCAAGTGCCTACCTTCTGTTTCTCGGAGTGACACTCAGTCGGATGGGTCTGACATGCTGTACTGACTCATGCACTTCCACTCGCTGGCCTCTGCACTCGCAGTCATCTGGGCATCTATAGTGACAGTGCGAATTCTTTGCATAGCGCGAGGTTGCTTCCTTAGTCTCTTGACTTTTCAGCTCTAGCTGGCACTCACATCCTGCCTGCCTGCGTTTGGAGCTCGCCGTTGGAATGCCCAGGCCTGCACACCATTCAGACAACCTTCTCTTCTTATTCTTCCTCCTGCCGTCTTTCTCGGCCCGCCTCCATTTGGCTGTCTTTCTCGCTTTATCTCTGGTTCAACTTGTCTAAATGGGAAGCACTTGCCCTGGTGGGCCTGCTCACTTAGTCTTTTTGTCGACTTGGTGGAGAATCTGCTTCCCGTCATGGTCCCTCACTTCTGAATCCGTGCTGGGTACTCAGGTGTAGCCGAGCCACTGACACTCGGGCCAACTTTCCAATTAGAATACGGCAGGGGTCGGCTAGCCTTGGGTACTGCCACCGTGGCACATCTTCGGTCCTTTAGAAAGCTTTGGCCCTGAGTTAAGGTCGGGACACACACACATAACCCACTGGAACTCGGCTCTGAGCAGGAGATAAAGCGACAACCTCTTTTTCTCCAGATGAATGGTAGAGTTTATGCCGGGCCGGGGGAAGGCGGCACCCTCCTAAGCTTTACAAAATCTCTCCACAGCCGGTAAAGGAATCTACATTATTGAATTTAATCAAGCGGGCCCCATGCCATCAGTGGAAAGAGGAACGCTTTTTGATCCTATATGCCTGAATTATTAAACCGCCATTACAATGACTGCCTCGCCAATTCATTTTTCATTACATTACTACAGTGGCATAATTGCGTGCGATGGGATGAATTATGGATGAGGTTTACTCCCGTACAGCTGGCGCAAGAGCAGGAAGCAGACGGAGTGGCAGTTTTCCCGCATCTCTCGCGGGAAGTCCATTTTGGTACGTTCCGACCGCTGGCCTGTTTGGAAATGAGGTATGGTTTTGTGGTTGAATCTTTAACTTGGTGTTTGTGCGGTCAGTAGCATCCTGTGTTAGTGTTTTAGGCTTTAAATCAGACAGCAGGTTCAATCAGCTGCAACGTATTTATTGGGTGGGTCAGGGTTACGAAAGTACACAAAGACACACATTGTAATAGGGGATGTGTAGATGGACTCTACTAATTACAGTTCTTGTTGTTTACATCAGACGGATTATTACTTACCAGTAATCACAGTACCGACATTTACACCTTACAGCACTTCACCTTGTACAATTACATCTTTGGGATAGCTCTGAGGTCCTGACTTCTTGAGTTCCATTTTCAAGATGGGTCTAATTTCTTGAGTTCCATTTTCAAGATGGGTCTGAGTTCCTGAGTTCTTAAGTTCCATTTTCAAGATGGGTCTAAGTTCTTGAATTCCATTTTCAAGATGGGTCTAAGTTCTTGAGTTCCATTTTCAAGATGGGTCTGAGTTCCTGATTCCCTGAGTTCCCTCTTTAAGATGGGTCTGAGTTCCTGATTCCCTGAGTTCCCTCTTTAAGATGGGTCTGAGTTCCTGCGTTCTTGAGTTCCATTTTCAAGATGGGTTTGAGTTCTTTAGTTCTTGAGTTCCATTTTCAAGATGGGTCTGAGTTCCTGATTCCCTGAGTTCCATTTTCAAGATGGGTCTATGTTCCTGATTCCCTGAGTTCCATTTTCAAGATGGGTCTATGTTCCTGATTCCCTGAGTTCCATTTTCAAGATGGGTCTAAGTTCTTGAGTTCCATTTTCAAGATGGGTCTGAGTTCCTGATTCCCTGAGTTCCCTCTTTAAGATGGGTCTGAGTTCCTGATTCCCTGAGTTCCCTCTTTAAGATGGGTCTGAGTTCCTGCGTTCTTGAGTTCCATTTTCAAGATGGGTTTGAGTTCTTTAGTTCTTGAGTTCCATTTTCAAGATGGGTCTGAGTTCCTGATTCCCTGAGTTCCATTTTCAAGATGGGTCTATGTTCCTGATTCCCTGAGTTCCATTTTCAAGATGGGTCTAAGTTCTTGAGTTCCATTTTCAAGATGGGTCTGAGTTCCTGAGTTCTTGAGTTCCTTTTTCAAGATGGGTCTGAGTTCTTGAGTTCTAGCGTTCCATCTTCAAGATAGATCTGAGTTCCTATGTTTAATGCTCTTGAGTTCTATTTTCAAAATGGACCAGAGTTCCTAAGTTCCATCTTCAAGATAGGTCTGAGTTCTTGGGTTCCACTTCAAGATGGGTCTAAGTTCTTGAGTTCCATTTTCAAGATGGGTCTAAGTTCTTGAGTTTTTGAGTTCCATTTTCAAGATGGGTCTGAGTTCCTGATTCCCTGAGTTCCCTCTTTAAGATGGATCTGAGTTCTTGCGTTCTTGCGTTCCATTTTCAAGATGGGTCTAAGTTCCTGATTCCCTGAGTTCCATTTTCAAGATGGGTCTAAGTTCTTGAGTTCCATTTTCAAGATAGGTCTAAGTTCTTGAGTTCCATTTTCAAGATGGGTCTGAGTTCTTGAGTTCTAGCGTTCCATATTCAGGATAGATCTGAGTTCCTAAGTTTAATGTTCAAGATAGTTCTTGAGTTCCATTTTTAAGATGGGTCTGAGTTCTTGAGTTCTAGCGTTCCATCTTCAAGATGGATCAGAGTTCCTAAGTTTCATCTTTAAGAGAGTTAAGAGTTTCTTAATTCCTTTTTTCCATCTTCAAGATAGGTCTGAGTTCTTGGGTTCCATCTTCAAAAGCTCCCTGATTTCCTATGTAGTGTTGTTTTTTCACTTGAACATATTTATTACTTAAAACTCAGCCAGTCTGTTTGTATACAGTGGTGCTTGAAAGTTTGTAACCCTTTAGAATGTTCTATATCTCTGCATAAATTTGACCCAAAACTTCACCTACTTGCACGGTCCTAAAAGTCCTAAAAATAAAAATGAAGAACCCCAATGAAAGTGAGGCAAAAATATTAAACTGGGTCATTTATGAACGGGAAAATGAGGGAAATATATATTCTATGTATATCATACTCATCCAATACAATCACAACTACTGCTCCTACACAGCTACACACATAGACAGAGGCATAAGGGGTTGATATAAGTACCAGGGTGTGTATATGCACACTGTACTACAATGATGTTTATCTTGTCCCTGTAGCTTGGCTGGTTCCCAGTTTCAGGGCTCTGTAGCACGGTGGGCAAATCTGTTGTAGCACAGTTGGTGTGTCAGCAGCCGAATCCCAAAGACCTGTCTCCTTCCTGAAGTTCTGACTCCTACAACAAAAACATTAACCCAGTATGGAATTGTGTTGACACAGCTGTGCATTAGACATATGTTGCATTGTTGGTGCAGTAGCCACTCATCCTACGAGGTGCACTATGTAGGGAGCAGGGAGTCATTTGAGATTCAGCCAGTGTGTTTGCTCAGTACTCGGACGCACAGCGTGCTGTTTTGAATGAAACAGCTTTATTGGAAATAGTCTGTAGACAGAACTGAGCTGTCTGCATGGGCTGCGTTTCATGTGCAGTGTGAGCACCCATGTCGCGTCATGGCACGGGTTTCATACAGTGTAAGCAAATACCTCCCAGGCTTTCTGTGTAAATGGTGGGCAACTCAAACGTACAGCGTGTGCTGCCAGCAAACAAGAAGACCGCACAGTGTATGCCTGGCTTAGGTGCTAATTAGGCCAGACTTTCATGACGACTCGTACACTCAGATTG
>JAMWET010001234.1:15000-115000 GCA_024036415.1 Prochilodus magdalenae | reverse complement strand
GATAAACAATAGTAGCTGGATCGAGACATCGCACACAGTCTACCAACGACAATGCGTCTGTACACTGACTGAGCTCCATGCTAAACGTCAGGCGGCTGGAAGAAGCAAGTATTCTAGCTAGTTTTACAGAAATGTAAAAATCTCCGGAATCTTTATTGATGTGAGTGTGTCAGGTAACAATGACTGAAATGGTGCGTTCAGTGGAGGCTCAACCATGGGGATGATGGGGGCTTAAATACCTGTGGGGTGTCAGTGACTGAATCATTAGAGGCGCTACAGTGCAGTGGATGTCTCGCTCTTCAAAGCAGATGTTAATAATTGGCTAAAGGAGGGAAAGCATTTGGGTGTGCCCAAAGTCATATGGGTCTACCAGCAGTGGCTAAAATCCCAGTCTACAGGAAACTCTCCTCGGAAGTGTGCCAGGGAAGGCATCCACCAAATCTGGCCCAACTGTGCAATTCTTTGATAGCAGAGTGTCTGAACACCGATGTGGCTACATCCAGAAACTTGTTCAGTACATGACAAACCCAATCACAGCTGGTATTGTTGTTGGGATTACATGCTGTTAGGTACATTTCAGTCTCCGGTGACTCATTTTTGTCTGGTCATCTTACAATCATATTGGTCAAGCAAAACATTAAATGTCATGAGTAGTTCAGTAAAGAGAGATTCAAGAAAAAGGACAAGTCGCTGTGTACACATGAGTTTGTGTTGGACCAGAATTCCTCAGTTCTGTTTGATTCTCTACACTACTGGAACCATGTCTCCCAAACTCCAGATCAGATATTGTATTAGATCTGCTTATTTAGAAAATCACTAATGACCTCCAGAAGCCTGTTTTAAGAACCATGCTCGCTGTGCGTTTCACCCCAGCCACCACTCGCCAGTCTCTCTGTAGGTCACTCGAGGTCATCTTACGGTGGGTAAGGG
Organism: Prochilodus magdalenae; assembly: GCA_024036415.1. NCBI lineage: Eukaryota > Metazoa > Chordata > Actinopteri > Characiformes > Prochilodontidae > Prochilodus > Prochilodus magdalenae. The sequence continues at coordinate 114,070 of JAMWET010001234.1, read as the reverse complement.
ACATTGGAATGAGGTGGCCCTCATCACGGTCAGTAGAGAGGGGGTTTGGCCCTCTGCCAGTCTGTAGCTGTGTTGTCCTGTGTGTTTGCTGCTTGACCTTGTTCTTATGAACCAGGCGTTCACTGTATCCGCCAGTATAGCTAGAACCCAACCTTATGCTCCTCACTGAGAACCTGCTGTACATGTGGAGATGCTGTTTGAAGAAGAAACTGGAGAGGTCGTTAAATTGGTGTCAGAAGTGGGATACTGCCCCTAACTGACTGGAGGACAGTGGTAAACCAACAGAAAAGACAGAGCCCGCCAGGTGCCCAGGATTCCTCTCACAGTCCAATGACATGTGGTCAGGTGAACTGGAGATACTACATTGCCTCCTAGGTGTTACTGCGTATATCTGGATGTCCTATCCAGGCTCTTTCCTGCCTTCTGTCCAGTGAGTGCTGGGATAGGCTCCACCACCAAAGCCCCTGTACGCCACAACCACCTCCCCTGACACAGGAGGATAAGCAGCTTAGATGATAAATGAATGAGTGCTACAAGCAATTCTTCTGTCAAGCAATGTAGTCCATTAGCAATAGTCTATGGTTGCCTGGGAACGCAGTCTTGGCACCAGACACCTTGAGTTCCACAAGGATGTCGGATGAAAGGAAATTTTAGCTTTGGAACTTGAATAGGCTGGTATCCGATTCAGTCCAATAGCTTCTATCCTCCGTCTCTTAAACGAGGCCCCATAGTGAGAGACATACTTTGCTGGCTTTCAGAGAGGATTCCTTCAGTTTATTCATTCCACGGATTTAGCAAATGGCATGAATCCAGTATGAATTCCCGCCTTCTTCAACACGCCAGAGAAATGCTGGCTGTCTGATTGAAGCTTATTTGTCCCTGTTGATTTTAATTAAGCTGTTAAATCAGTTAGACTACATGATGCCCATATCTTAGAACATCTTGCCCAAGGACTCCTGCTGGTATAGTGCGGTGTGGTTGCCCAGGAGGCGATCCGAACCTCCGCTGCTGTGTAGATACAAAAAGATGACATATATTTTAACATCATGTGATGTGATTCACATGAGGCCATACTGATGGAGTCGAATCATGGGAGGCGTGTGTCTTAAATGAAGCCTGTAGTTAGTGGTGCATTCTGTTGGTGTCAGAAGTGTTGTAGCGCCCCTAACAGACTGGAGAGAAGTGGCGAATCAACAGAAAGAACAGAACCCGGCTGAGGCACAGTGCTATCTTCTCACAGCAAGTAGGACCTGGGTTCAAGTCCCTGGTCTGGCCTTCTGTCTGGAGTTTGCCTGTGTGGGTTTAATCTATAGGTGGCCACCCAGGTTTCCTCTCACAGTCCACAAACATGCGGTCAGGTGAGCTGGAGATGCTAAATTGCCCTCTAGACAGGAGCCATGCAGCAAAGATGGCCAGCGAGGACGGTGGTAGAGGCAGTGCTGCTACTACTGTGGTCACAGCCCCATTAGCACAGGGGGAAATGCCTTGCACTGCAAGGAGAGCCGCCGCACTCGGGAGGAGGATGCGGCGCTTATTCTCTTTCTGCTCCTAGGGGACTGTAGGTGGGTGTCAATGTGTCACCTATCTAACCCATCACGAAATTAGCGCTTTCCAGCTACAAGGTAGAAGGTGAAGTTACAACAAGACCAGCTTACCTCACCTCATGTAGCCTACAGTTAGCATTTGTCTGTTGAACCTGAAGACTTTCAAATGACTGTCTTTTCATGACACGTCAGCTATGTGACTTTTATAGCTCCCGTCTATTGACATGCCATAATATAAAACTGTTCTGTGCTTTTCCACGGCCGGCAAAATCAGAACTCGCTGGTCTGGAACCGCAGAATTCGTTACGCAAGGGTACTGCCCTCACCATGGAAAGTTCCTGTTACAGCCATTTGATGAAAAAACAGGGGAACGAGTGAAAGCAATGAAAGCAGCAGCACATGGGCTCATCAGTAACCTGGCATGTTCCCCCATGTTGTTTTTATTCTGCTTCAGGGCTAAAACCCTCCGTATCCAGATACATAATCTCTCAGATCTCAAACCAGTGCTACATGGGCCCATTCGTATGGGTTCAATAGATCCTGGGAACCAACACCAGCCCTGGCATGAGCACTGGCAATTGCCGGTGTTTAAAACAGATAGTGGAGAACAGAGCAATGGTAGATGTGCATAATACCTTGATAATGAGAAAATGGGGCGGGGCTTCATCTGTGAAACAGCAGAGGTGATAATGTGATAAGTCACTCGCCTCTTAATCATGGGCCCGTATGCAAGCCCGTTACCTCTGCGTGACGTATCGTGCTCTGAAACGGCAGGTGATCACAGGTTGTTTCATGTTACCACACTGTGAGGTATGGCGTGTCTATAAACCGCATGTGAAGGTCATGTGCTCTTCTGTAGGAGGCGGGCGGTTCTCTTACCTACTGCTCCTGTTCCATGATGTATAAAATGTCTGCTCAGCCAATCAGATCTCAGAGTCCTAGCTATCAGCCTGTTTGGCATTTGGTGAACCTTTCTTCCTCCTGCACCTTGGTGGACGCAGAGACGTCCTGCTGGGCACACAGAGCTGTCACATCGGACCGGGACATCACGCCATCACGGCCTGGCTGAGCGATTGAGATCGCAGTCTCAGAAGGACGGCGGGAATCTCAGACAAGGTCCGTTTTTGTGCGAGTGCTGATAAGCTGCTTACAGACGGCCGTGCGGTTTCCTTGGCTGCGGCCTTCACCAGCTGAAGGACAGTCGGCCTGCCTCCCAAAATCCTGACTCCACTATCCAACGAGAAGTGATGTAAAATCTGTGAAATGGTTTGAGAGATGATGGGGTTTGATTGTGAGACTGTATTAACAGATGATGCGCAATTTAATATTCCCATAGTGAGCGAGCTAAACGAGCCGGACTGGACTTCTGCCTCATCAGCCGAGATCAGAAGCGGAATATTAAAGCACGGCACGCCGTCCAACCGCACTCGGCATGCTTTTCAGTAAGGCTGAGGGAGGCGTGTGAGGCTTGGAGGTGCGTGTGGTGTGTACACACTGCCAGAGGCAAGGTAAGACCGCTTTCCCCAGTGCTTGTATAGTAAAGCTTTACTGGCGGGAGGAGAGACATGGCTACGGGCCATGTTGTTCGATCTGAAGCCCCGGGAGATCATGGGAGTTGTAGTCCGGCAGTTCTGCACGGTCTTTAGATCAGTACCCTGCTCTGTGTACTTCTGTAAAACAAATCTCACACAACAACGGGCATGAGTGACACCTGCGGGGGTCTACAGAGCTAGCAGACCTTTGGCGCCAGATCGAGTTGATGGTTCTGAGTGGCAGCTGGATATCAGCCGGCTGAGGCATATGCAACAGATACACATGGTTATGACACATGATGCTACCACTGGTGCATATTCGGTTTGACAATCTGCGGGGGGCCAACGGCGGGGGCTTATTATACTTAAAACTAGGTTGACCAAAAACACCTGCAGTTAGACTTACCATAGAGTCATATCCAGCCCACTGCCATGACTGAACACTGGTGGTCAGATAGAGTGAATACAGAAGTAGTGTGTCTCCGTGTGGCATTGGGCAGCCATCTTTGCTAACGCAACATGCCCGACGTCTCAGAGGTTACTTATTGTGTTCTGTGATAATCCAGCCACACACGGAGTCGTTGGGCGTCTCCACCAAGACAAAAGCGGGACTCGTCACTGAAGATGACCCGCTGCCATTCTGAGTCACTCCATGACAGTCTGGCACGACACCATGGCAGTCTTTGGTGATGTAGGCGTGGTGTTTACAGGGTGACTCATGGAGGGCATCACTGCTGGCTGAATGTCTGCAGTGGTGGCTGTTGGCTCAGTCAGGTACAGCAATAAGGCCCATCCTTGCTTACGTCACACACATGTCCGAGTGTCAGACCTCAGTCGTTCACATGTTTCACAATGTCAAACCTACCCACCAAGTTTCAGTCCTGCTACTATTTTTTGGATGAGTGTATCAGTTGCTCATAGACCAAAGTTCCAGGTGGATTACATATACTGAAGGCGGTCAGGTGACATACAGGGGTTGGACAATGAAACTGAAACACCTGGTTTTAGACCACAATCATTTATTAGTATGGTGTAGGGCCTCCTTTTGCGGCCAATACAGCGTCAGTTGGTCTTGGGAATGACATATACTGCGTCCTGCACAGTGGTCAGAGGGAGTTTAAGCCATTCCTCTTGCAGGATAGTGGCCAGGTCACTACGTGATGCTGGTGGAGGTTCGTCCTTCTTGGTGGTGTGCTGACATTACCCTGGATGCCGTGGCTCTTGATACATCACAAAGACTTGCTGTCTTGGTCACAGATGCGCCAGCAAGACGTGCACCAACAATCTGTCCTCTTTTGAACTCTGGTATGTCACCCATAATGCTGTGTGCATTGCAGTATTTTGAGCAGAACTGTGCTCTTACCTGCTAACTGAACCTTCACACTCTGCTCTTACTGGTGCAATGTGCAGTTAATGAAGATTGGCCACCAGGCTGGTCCAATTTAGCCATGAGACCTCCCACACTAAAATGACAGGTGTTTCAGTTTCATTGTTTCAACCCCTGTAGTCTCTGTATGATAAAGGATTTATGCCATTTCCAAAATTAGATAGACCATCTATAATGGACAGCAGTGCAGTGCAGTGTCCTCCTATCTGCCACCTTCACCACAGAGTCCAGCTCTACACCAACAACTGACCCTGCTCACCTGACCAGCTCGTCCAGTTGCATCTCGTCTCTCTTTAATATATAAATAGCCTCAATTGAAACATTGCAAAAACATTTAGAAAGCCAGGAAGAGACCTAATAAATGTCCCATTTATTACGTCTCATTTATAAACGTCTCATTTGTTGCTGTAGATAACTAATTTAAGCTGTTAGTGAGTATTTAGCTGTATGCCTAAAACTGATACATGTGGTTTCATCGTTTGATCTGCGGTGTATACAGTACAGATTACTGGTTACATGTTTAAACAGTCACTTGTATCCTAATCCCAAGGATTACCAAGATCACCAGACTTAACAGTGACCCAGTAGCGTGTAATACTTCCACCAGCACATATAACAGCAGTGACTGGATTTGGCATGGGCTGATCTGGTTGCTCATAGACCAAAAGAATTGCTGAGTTTGGGCCAGGGTGGATTACAATATACTGAGACTGGCCACTGGTCAGGTGACATACAGGGGGTTGGACAATGAAACTCCTTTTAGCCAATCAAACACCTGGAGCGTTTTAAACACATGGAACGAGTCATTTATTAGTATGGTGTGCCATCTGCAGGGCCTCCTTTTTGTTTTGGCCATAACCCTGGTTACAGCGTCAGTTGGTCTTGGGAATGACATATATTTTAGACCAATGCGTCCTGCACAGTGGTCAGATGGATTTTTAAGCCATTCTTTGGCTTGCAGGATAGTGGCTCAGGTCACCTACGTGATGCTGGTGGGAGGTTCGTCCGGGCTTCTTCCTCCTGTGGTGTGCTGACATTACCCTGGATGCCAGGTTCGTTGTGTGGCTCTTGATACATCACAAAGACTTGCTGTCTTGGTCACAGATGCGCCAGTGACCAATATTATAGCAAGACGTGCACCATTGACAATCTGTCCTCTTTTGAACTCTGGGTATGTCACCCATAATGCTGTGTGCATTGCAGTATTGGATTTTAAGAGCAGATAGTGGCTGTGCTCTTACCTGCTAATGCTGAACCTTCACCGTGGCTCTTGACTCTGCTCTTACTGGCACCAGCAAGACGTGCACAACAGTGTGCAATTAATGAATTGAGTATGGCCAACAGGCTGGTTACCTGATTTTCAGCCATGAGACTGGCCACTCCCCATGACTAAAATGACAGGTGTTTCAGTTTCATTGTCCAACCCCTGTAGGTGGGCCGCTATAGCATGTTCAGATTTCACCCCCACCTCAGGGAAAACAAAGCCACCAAAGACAGGGCTCTGAGAGAGTGAGGTGAGTGAAGGTTTGTTCATGTAGGGTTTGTCTGACTGGCGTAGTCGACAGGCTTCCGGATGATTAATTTTCTTTTCATTTTCATGTTTTCACTCCTTTCTTTCTTTTTTTTTTATTCGTGCTACATGATCCTCCCCCTCTTTAGGCTGAGAGATGAGCATATGCTGCGTATTCCTCTCACTCCTGTGAAGTTTGCACGCATTGTTGCGTGGGCGCCATGCAAATGAGATTGCTCTGATTTGACGACAGGAGAGCAATTCAGCACCTTTTGAATTCACTCAGTCAGCACATCAGACTTTGAGAAAGCGTCGCTCGGTGATTGCAATTAACTGGTGGCTGCTCTCGCTCTCCTCCTACTCCCTCTCTCTGTCTGTCTTTCTGCTTCCTGTTACAGTTCGCAGTCCACATTAACCCGTGATTCAAGTTTCACGCTTGGCTGTGCATGCATAAGCAAGGACGGACCATATCGCTGTACCTGACTGACCCAACAACCACGACTGTGGGCTTTCAGTGAGCAGTGATGCCCTCCATGAGTCATCCTGTTAGTGCCAGCGCCATTGGCAGACGGCTGCACCACGCGGGTCTACATGCACACAGACTGTCCCAATGACTGTCCTTAGCCCCACGTCAACTTTCACCAAAGACTCCAGTGGTGTCGTGCCAGACTGTCATGGAGGGACTCCGAATGGGAGCGGGTCGTCTTCAGTGACGAGTCCCGCTTTTGTCTTGGTGGAGGCGACTCGCCAATCCGTGTGTGGAGGCACCGTGGTCAAGACACCAGTATATATGGTTTGTTGTCACATGTTGCACGTCCAGAAGGCCAGGTGGCACTCCACCTCCACCCCTACCGCACCATCTGCAGGAACTGTGTGAGGATATTCAGGCTGCATGGGATGGATTATCACAGGGCACCATTAGGTACCTCTACAACTCCATACCGAGACATCAGGCATGTCTTCCTTCCCAGTAGCACTGCCACCCCACACCTCCTTCTGGGTGCAGCTATTCTTTTGATGGTGGGTGTACATTCCTGTTCCATTACCACTCTCATGCTTCTGTTTTTGCTGGTAGCAACTGCATTACGGCGTTCGTCTTTAAGGCTGTATCTCTCATCTGCTTGGTTCTAACCGGAGGTAGGCCAGAAGTGAATGTAAGGTGAGCTCCTCAAAACTCTAAACGCCTACTGAGTCTGACACGCTGTTCTCCAGCTTTACAGAAGCACTCCATATTCCAATGATTGGCCTTTATGCTGATCCATCCTGAAAAGATCACAGAGGAGACACTTACACAGCCCTGCTTCTGCAGCATCACTGAGTGGAGCTCGCTTCCACCCTTACAGTAGAACACCACAGACCGCATGTTCACCATCCTCCATTGAACATTCCTCAGTGTACAACACAAACCTCCCCAAGCTGCAAATACGGGAACGCCGATTCATCCATCCTCCTCCACCAGCTCCGAAACATGACCACATAGCAGGAGTGGATAGCTTAATCCGTTCAGACAGGAATGCTACACGCCCTGAGCGCTTCAGGTCTCATATAATTATACAGTGTAAATATAAGTGGCTCGCTGATGTGACAGAGCTTGATTAAAATGTACCCAGTCATTTAGTATATAGACTTTAATATGTATTTTCATCTGAAAGTAAATGATTAAATATGATAGAGGAAAATGCATGAATGAAATATGCACATACGCTAGCATTCAAAAGTTTGGGGTCACTGGTTTCATTCCCGTAAAACCAGTTTATGCATTAAAATGTGTATTATTAATATATATATATATATATATACAACATATGAAAAAAATGTATATGCAGGTCAGTTTTTCTCACATTGCACTTTATAATATTTTTTGCTGATTTTGATATTTAATTTAATATTTTTTAAATATTTTATTTGTTATATTTAATTTCTGTGCTGCTATAATCCATATTATTTTATTATATTTTTGTCTACGTGTGTCAGGACAAAAGACTCCGGGTCGACGCTCGCAGAGTTAAAAGTCAAGCCTGGATGTTTATTAAACAGGGAAGTGATCAAACTATGCAACAATGTAATACAACAACAGGGGTAGGGCTAGAAACGTAGTCGAGGTAGGCAAAGTCGGAACCAGAAGAGACAATCAGCGGAGGCAAACAAGTTTAGAGGGAAAGGCAAAAGGGTAGTCGAAAACGGAAACGGAAACAGAGATCAGGAACCGGAAACGAGTTAACACAGAGAAAGAACGCTCAGAATTGCAAACTAAGTTGGCAAAGCTTCGCAAAGGCTGAAGCGGCGAGGAGAGGTATAAATGGAGGACGAATAATTGGGTTCAGCTGTTCGCTAAAACTCCGGTGATGGTGAGCGAACCGGATTGGACGCTGGCGTGGCGTCATCGAACGTTGCCCTCTGGGAAGTTGAGTCCGGAGAAGCACTGGAGCAGGGAAAACCCGGAAGCGTGACAACGTGCTGCTGTAAAGTTTGTATATGTCATAACTGCATATACTCTATATGATTTACATTTATAGCTGCTGTACATTTCATATATTTCCATATTTCTATAGTTCAGTACTGCACACTGCCACAAAATTTGGTCTACATGGAGTGATTCTACAGTACATCTAAGATTTGAACAGTTTGAACGAAATTTCGGATAATAAATGGAGCCTGGAAATCTGTCTCGCATTGAGATATTTGGAAACTGATCACCAAATCTGGCTATTTCAGCAGCTAGTCATATTTTTGTGGCTAGAAATTCTAATACACACAATTACAGCTTATTTTTTAATAACTTTGGTATTATGGGCGATCATGGACCGGAAGTTAGGGTATCAGGCTTGTGACCCAGGTGGTGAGGGGATGTGGGTTCACCAGTTCGGGTTCCTAAAACAACATGACTGAAGTGCCTTCGAGGCAAGGCACCTAACCCCCAACTGCTCTGTGGATAGGGCTACCCACCGCGCCAGGTATGTGTGCTCATGTGACAAGTTGTTTAAATATTGGGGTAGTAATTCTTTAAGTGATGTATACTACAGAGGTTGGACAATGAAACTGAAACACCTGGTTTTAGACCACAGTCATTTATTAGTAAGGTGTAGGGCCTCCTTTTGCGGCCAGTACAGCGTCAGTTGGTCTTGGGAATGACATATACTGCGTCCTGCACAGTGGTCAGAGGGAGTTTAAGCCATTCTTCTTGCAGGATGGTGGCCAGGTCACTACGTGATGCTGGTGGAGGTTCGCCCTTCTTGGTGGTATGCTGACATTACCCTGGATACCGTGGCTCTTGATACATCACAAAGACTTGCTGTCTTGGTCCCAGATGCGCCAGCAAGACGGGCACCCACGTGAACCTTCACACTCTGCTCTTACTGGTGCAATGTGCAGTTAATGAAGATTGGCCACCAGGCTGGTCCAATTTAGCCATGAGACCTCCCACACTAAAATGACAGGTGTTTCAGTTTCATTGTCCAACCCCTGTATGTTGTTAATAATTTGTCTTTTTTAAAAGCATCTAAAAAAATCTGGTGAATAAGATGTTCAGTTCATGTTTAATTCCCTGACGTAGTACTCGACCAGTAGTCCTGATGATGGTGATCTGTGCTCTGTTGGCTATGTCTGGATTCAAACAGTAGGGGGCAAACACGGACCTTTCCTCGTTCGCGATAAAGCCATCAATGAGGAAACTTCACCGCTGGTTGCTGTGTGTTTATATTCCTCTGTTCAGGTATGAATTCAGCAAAATAAGCATTGTTATTGTTAGAGACATGGCAGCAGCTGTTGGAATGTCGTAAAAACATTAATTTGGTCATTGTTTCAAGCGCTTCTAGCTAAAACACTTGAAGTTGCTGTTTACACCCGAATGAAGTAGCCATAGCCAAGTGTCCCATCACCATTTTCAGATCTGCTGGTGTAGAATTTGGGGTAAAATCCGTGTTTAAACTGTAAGTTTAATTGTATGTTTCCTCAGTTTGTTGTCAGTCTCGTTTCCAGTCGTGGTTTAAATGCATCTGATGGGGCTACTTAATTAATGAGGTCAGCGACGCCATTTTGGAGCACTGCTGTCTGTGCAAGATGTGCACAGTTGATTTGTTTATGGTAGCTAGGTGCGGTGTTTATAAAAGCAGAGGGTTCACAGAAAAGGTGGTTTGTATTTTTTATGGTTGTAAGATGCCAGATTTGATTGGTTAAATTGGTTTATGTTTATTGCCATGAGAAACAAGCTTTGTGTACTATTGCATATTGCAACTTGATTCGCGAAAAAACCATCAATAAGGAAACTTCACTGCGGTATGCTGTGTTTGTGTCCCCTCTGTTCAGGCCGGGAACACTCACTGCCCCTAGTGTGTGTATGTTTTCACTAGTGTTTGTGTGTGTGCGCGATGCACTTCACGGATGGCTTAAAAGTAGAACACAAATTCCTCTCATTTTATTGGCATGTTATAGTTTCAGAGGTTTTAATCAACAAAATTCTATAACTAAAAGGAGTCTAATGAGAGTCAAATCATTTGCAAAATAAATACTGGTTACCAAATGGTATAACCAAAGTGTTTTTCATGCTAAAGGTATCTATGCTAAGCTAATGTGATTGAAATTGCCCCAAACCAGGGTGCCCAATGTTATCCGCAAAGGGTCGGTGTGGCTGCGGGTTTTCATTCCAAATGAGCAGGAGCTCACCTGATTCTGCTCAGCCTTCCGACAACAGGTCACCTGATCCCCTGCTTGGATGAAATGAAAACCTGCAGCCACACCGGCCCTTTGGGTCCCTTTTGGGCCCTTTGGGACACCCCTGCCCCAAACGATCCAACATAAAAATTCTTTTTTTTTAAAGTTAAAAGAGTTAAACTGTAAATATAATATATATATATATGCTAATAATGACTGCTCACTAAATGGTTTCAGATCCTGATACAAATCTAAACAATAAGACCAGTATCACTGATGTGAAGCTGCTTGCCGAGCTTTATGTCTCTGTATCATGGCTGTAGAGGAGCCCTTTGTTTGCAACTCTGTGTGTTTACATTTATGGCATTTAGCTGACGCTCTTATCCAGAGCGACTTGTTACTCAAGGTTACTCATGTTACAGGTAGGCCAGTGTAGTGTTAGGAGTCTTGCCCAAGGACTCTTACTGGTGTAGCACAGCCTAGTCACCCAGACCAGGATTTGAACCCCAGTCTCCCACATGTGGTGGTGGCTCCCTGGTGGTTAGTGGTGTTATCTGCTGAGCTACACCAACCACATGTTCTCGCTACTGTTTGTTTTCTCCGGCTTTGACGTTCCTTGTTTCCTGACAACCTCTCTTTTCTCTCACCCCTTTTGGCTACGTTCTCAATTTCCTTCTGGCTTTTCACCTGCTTCCAGTATCCCGACCTCCCTCGCTGTCTCCTCCCTTTATTTTGGTTGCCTCTCTGGTGGCCTGTTCTGGTTCTGACCCTTTGCCTGTGTCCTGACTTTGGCCTTGCCCTCTCCCTCATGTTTGATTGTGGTTTGCTGCTTTGTGTGACTCCCCCAATTGTTTAATTAACTCGCTTGTCTTTTAGCTCTGCACATGTTGGTCTAGGTTCTTTGTTCTTGACAAATGGCAGCTTTACAGGAGAGGGTGAAAACCTACCTGATTGTTAAGTCAATGGAACCAGACTTTTACTCAAGCAATTTTGGGCCATTTCTGTTTCTTAATGTGGAAACAGCAGCTGCTGTGTTCAAATGACGCATAAAAGCAAAAATCAACAAAAATGGAGATACAGGTTTTTCATTGTACAGCGCTGAATGAATGAGCGAGCAGTTTTGGACTGTGTTCTGTATAGCCTTCCTGTTGTGAATATACAGTATATACAAGTACTATATTTATATACAGTATATATGTCACATCCTGCCCTGTCCTGCTCATGTCTGTCTGTCTGTCTGTCTGTCTGTCTGTCTGTCTGTCTTCTCAGGCTTTCTGTTTCTGTCCCGTCATGTCCATGTGCTCTTTGTTGTCCTGTTCCATGTGCTTCTGTTTGTTATGTTTTTTGGCTCCTCCTACTTAGTCCCCTTGTCAATCCCCTTACCTGTCCTTGGTTTGTAGCTCCGCCCCTTCCAAGGTGTTCCTTGTTAGTCTTTGTTCTCTTATACTCCCTGTAGTCCCCTGTGTTCTTGCTTGGTGTTTTGTCTCCCTCCTGGTCGTTTGTCCTCATGTTGGTTGTTTTCGTAAACTGGTTTAATGTTTCTTAGTTTTTTGCTTTTGTTTCATAGTCCATTAAATCCTTGCACCTATATCCTGCCTCCTCTTCTTGAACCCCATGTTACTATATACATACTGTGTATATATATATATATATTGTCACTGTCCAGTGAAAAACATGTATCTCCACTTTTGTCCATTTTTACTTTTATGCATCATTTGAACCCATCAGCTGCTGTTTACAATGAGCGAGAATCTCATGATGAATGGACCAACTTAAATGGCCCAAAACTGTTTGAAAAGACGTCTGGTTCCATTGACTTACATTAAAGTTCAATAAGGTTTTTGGCCTCTCCTGTAAAGTTGCCATTTTGGAGATACTTGTTTTTCTTTGGACAGCGATGATATATAAAAACCTCAGGAATCTATTTCTATTTCTACTAATTATATTTTCTGTAATTATTGTGTATATAGATCTTATTTATTATTTGTATGTTTCCTGACACTTCTGTTCTGTCCTCTGTGCTGCTGTGGCCTTGTAAATTTCCCCACTGTGGGATCAGTATAGGTTCATCTTATATATATATATATATATATATATATATATATATAGCTGCATGTATTCAAAAGCCAAACTTGGATCCAAGTATATTCAGCTCTAAGTGTCTATGTGTCTAATTCGAAGCCTCTTGTCTGTATGATTCCCATGAGTCTTTATTCTGTCATTGTTGATCATATCAATCCTTGAAAAAATCCACTTGACAGATTCTGCTGTTTGTCTGCTAAGCAGCCGAGGAAAAACCCAGAAAAAAAAAACCATGAGCAATCAGTGGTGACTTCCCCCCCAACACCGCCAGCACAGTCACAAACAATATTCCACTATAGAGTGTTTTTGCATTTCTGTGCAAGTTTAGTTTTCGCCAGCCTTGTCAGCTCTGGCAAGTGTCATCTTGGGCTTGCGGAGGAATCCTGTGCACCTCATTCCGGCAAGGATTCAATTCATTATGTTGTGTCACATGTACTGAAAGCAGTCATCTGGTGGAATTGGGGAAGATATGATTTCCCCCATTATCCTCTCATCAATGGCTTTCTAACCCAGCATGCAGCTTTCCATAGGAAACCCAGCTTGGCTCTAATGAGGTAGGCCTCCGCACCACGCTATGACTTAAGAAAGCTCAGGCGGATCTGTGCTACTGTCAGTCCCTCTGGAAGCTAATGTTGTTCACTGTTAGCACTGCAGCCTGTGGGTAGTGCATCTCCACTTAGACCAGCCACGTCAAATCAGAACCGGTCCGGAGCTTTGGCCATATCGATCATCAGTTCCTATACTTTGTCTCGGGGTGTTTGAACCCAATCCAGTCCATCATATATTGGCTGTAGAGTGCCTGATTCAGTTCTGATGCTTGGTTTCTTGTATGCACTCTAGTTATAGCATTCAAATAGACGTGCCACAGGCACACATTATGCAGAACCTGCATCCGCAAGGCACATTTTAAAACTCCCAGTGTTTCTACTGTCTTTGAACTCGTCGCCTTTTATCCAAAAGCCATAGCACATAAGATGTGAGTATGTATCCTTTCCTTTTCAGCAGTTCACTGCATGTAATATGCCACCCAAAACCGTTATATCCAGTTTCCAGTCTTGGGATTTGGAATCACTGGTAGGTAAGTGGCTTGTTCAGGTAAATACCAGTCTGAGGCCTAGGGTTGCCACCTGTCCCGTATAAAACGGAATCGTCCTTTATTTGGCAATTAAATGTTGTGTCCCGTATTAAACCAATACGGGACGCGGTTTGTTGCGTATTTACGTAAATGTTCGTAAATTTGTTTCGTATTTCCGTAAATGTCCGTAAATTTGTTCCGTATTTCCGTAAATGTCGATAAATTTGTTCCGTATTTCCGTAAATGTTCGTAAATTTGTTTCGTATTTCCGTAAATGTCCGTAAATTTGTTCCGTATTTACGTAAATGTCGATAAATTTGTTCCGTATTTCCGTAAATGTCGATAAATTTGTTCCGTATTCCGTAAATGTCCGTAAATTTGTTCCGTATTCCGTAAATGACAGTAAATCTGTTCCGTATTTCCGTAAATGTCGATAAATTTGTTCCGTATTTCCATAAATGTCCGTAAATTTGTCCCATATTCCATAAATGTCCGTAAATTTGTTCCGTATTTCTGTAAATGTCTGTAAATTTGTTCCGTAAATGTCCGATATACACGTCTGTCACACACACATGAATGATCATATGGTCGACCATATGATCGTATGCTTCCATACACCTGCAGATTCAGCTACTTCCTTCACACTATGGTCTTTGGCCACGCCCACATGCTCAGTCCCTCCTTTTAGCCAATCATTAACATCTGCTCTGGAGCGTTTTCCACACATGGAGCGAGACATTCCCTGCACTGTAGCACCTCTTCCCAATCTATGGATCCTGTCACTCACACCGTACAGGTATGTATAGCCCCATCATCCTCGTGCAGCGCCATCTGCAGGAGCCTGAAGTTACTACCACTTTGAACACCGTTGTGATAAAGCGCGTCTCTCTATCAGACAGGATGCAGTTTGCACAGGAGCTCTTTTACCCTTCACCTTTATTTACACACAACGAAGACCATATTTACATATTTACGCGCACACACTCGGAGGAAAGGAATAAAATGGAAATAGTATCCTCTACTGGCTACAGTGTTTGGATCTATGACTGCAAAGTCATACGGACCCCTGTCTATGCTCTGTCTTGAAAAGAGAACCCCCAGTACCCCCATTAATGCCACCTATAAGCGGGTTGCCCCTCCCCGGGCTAAACCATTGATGGCCTGAGGTGACACTGGCTGTTCACAACAGTAGTTTGCTCAATCCTACCTGCTCTATTCTCCCCTCCTCTTCTACAGAGGTTGGGTTCACCCCAACAGATAAAGTTAAGGTGAAGCCTTCCGTTCTCCTTTTGACCATTGTCCATACAGAGTTGAGCGGTTGCAGGTAAGTACACATAATCGCTAGTTTCTCTGTGATGTGTAAAGTGGCTTACATCATCACAACCGTCACCATAGTATATCAACAAATTATGGCTCACAGATGAATACAAATATTCCCAAATGACTTGGAAGGACATCACATTACATTAACCTGCTTTAAGGTGATGAATATATTTCTATGAAACTATTTCCTGTGCAGCCATCAGAATGTCTTTTTAGTCCTCTACTGTATACAAAACTGTTCCAGGTGATTTATATTTTTGCCATGCTTGAATGACCTCATTCAGATCATGCCACGGCGTTTCAGTGGGATTGAGGTCAGGACTCTGACAGTTTGTGTGGCTCTGTTCTTGTGTGTTTTACGAGTAGTTGGATCATTATGTCACATGACCTGGCCTCTGCTGAATTTAGAATCAGAGATAAACATCTTCACTTCTGCCTGTGGAATGATCTTTTACAACTTGGAATACATTTGCCCCTCAATAACTGCAAGCTGTCCAGGCCCTGAGGCTGCAAAGGTGCTTACTGTGGTCCGGCTGGGATAAAGTTCCCCAGCTCGAAGTGAGAGATGAGAACCAGCTTTGTGTTCATTCATACAGAACCCTTCTTAGGTAAGTCTGTCTATTCAATCTTGCCAGTGCCCTCAGGGAGTTCTTTCCAGTCACACAGGACCAGGCTTATATCTTCTTGTATGGGAAGAGGCTTATAGCCCAGCTAACATTAAACTCACTGGTGCAACCTGACAAACAGAGAGTATCCACCATTTTTGGCCTGACTCCAAAGTACTGAAATGAAGCTATCAGGCTGTTTCGGCTAGCGTGCATATACAGGATCTCTGCAAAAAGGATTAGGGTTTTGCGGCTAATAGGATGTTGGTAATATTTGGCGTTAATGTGGGAGGATGATTGTCATGGATATTTTTCCAGTTAGCTATTTCCCAGAAAGGAGATTAGCTCTTTCACTGAGACAGTAATTTCACAACCGCTTTGTTTAGTGTTTTAAGCTATCCCATTCATGTTTGGACTGGATGACTGACTTAATGTTAATAAAGTTTTACTTAATATAAATAAAGTTTAATATAATATATGTAACATATATAATCAGACAACACATTGCAGTGAAAGTGTCCAGGCTACGGCCCAGTCCAACAACACATTTGCGGAGACAAGTGTCTGGGTTATGGCCCATTCCAACAACACTATTGCGGAGACAAGTGTCCGGGTTACGGCCCAATCCGACAACACTATTGCGGAGACAAGTGTCTGGGCTATGATCCAGTTCAACAACACTATTGTAGAGACAAGTGTCTGGGCTACAGCTCAGTCCAACAATACATTTGCGGAGACAAGTGTCCGGGCTACGACCCAGTCAAACAACACTATTGCGGAGACAAGTGTCCGGGCTACAGCCCAGTCCAACAACACTATTGCGGAGACAATTGTCCGGGCTATGGCCCAGTCCAACAACACCATTGCAGAGACAAGTTTCCGGGCTACGGCCCAGTCAAACAACATTATTGTAGAGACAAGTGTCCAGGCTACGGCCCAGTCCGACAACACTATTGCGGAGACAAGTGTCCGGGCTCCGGCCCAGTCAAACAACATTATTGTAGAGACAAGTGTCCAGGCTACAGCCCAGTCCATTATTGCGAGACAAGTGTCCGGTCCAAACAACATTATTGTAGAGACAAGTGTCCAGGCTACGGCCCAGTCCGACAACACTATTGCGGAGACAAGTTTCCATGCTCCGGCCCAGTCAAACAACATTATTGTAGAGACAATGTCTGGGCTATGGCCCAGCCCGACAACACTATTGCGGAGACAAGTGTCCGGGCTCCGGCCCAGTCAAACAACATTATTGTAGAGACAATGTCTGGGCTATGGCCCAGTCCGACAACACTATTGCAGAGACAAGTGTCCGGGCAAAGGCCCAGTCCGACAACACTATTGCGGAGACAAGTGTCCGGGTTACGGCCCAGTCCAACAACACTATTGCGGAGACAAGTGTCCGGGCTATGGCCCAGTCCGACAACACTATTGCAGAGACAAGTGTCCGGGCTACGGCCCAGTCTGACAACACTATTGCGGAGACAAGTGTCTGGGCTATGGCCCAGTCCGACAACACTATTGCGGAGACAAGTGTCCGGGCTATGGCCCAGTCCGACAACACTATTGCAGAGACAAGTGTCCGGGCTATGGCCCAGCCCAACAACACCATTGTGGAGACAAGTGTCCAGGCTACGGCCCAGTCCAACAACACTATTGCGGAGACAAGTGTCCGGGCTACGACCCAGTCCAACAACACTATTGCGGAGACAAGTGTCTGGGATATGGCCCAGTCCGACAAAACTATTGCAGAGACAAGTGTCCGGTCTACGGCCCAGTCCAACAACACTATTGTAGAGACAAGTGTCCCGATTACAGCCCAGTCCAACAACACTATTGTAGAGACAAGTGTCCAGGCTATGGCCCATTCAAACAACACATTT
The DNA here is from genome assembly GCA_024036415.1 of Prochilodus magdalenae. Lineage (NCBI taxonomy): Eukaryota > Metazoa > Chordata > Actinopteri > Characiformes > Prochilodontidae > Prochilodus > Prochilodus magdalenae. Next base: position 96,482 of record JAMWET010001234.1, on the reverse strand, counting down.
GCGGAGACAAGTGTCCGTGTTACAGCCCAATCCGACAACACTATTGCGGAGACAAGTGTCCGGGCAAAGGCCCAGTCCAACAACACTATTGCGGAGACAAGTGTCCGGGCTACGACCCAGTCCAACAACACTATTGCGGAGACAAGTGTCCGGGCTACGACCCAGTCCAACAACACTATTGCGGAGACAAGTGTCTGGGATATGGCCCAGTCCGACAAAACTATTGCAGAGACAAGTGTCCGGGCTACGGCCCAGTCCAACAACACTATTGTAGAGACAAGTGTCCGGGCTACGGCCCAGTCCAACAACACATTTGCAGAGACAAGTGTCTGGGATATGGCCCAGTCCAACAACACTATTGTAGAGACAAGTGTCCGGACTACGGCCCAGTCAAACACCACTATTGTAGAGACAAGTGTCCAGACTACGGCCCATTCCAACAACACATTTGCGGAGACAAGTGTCCGAGTTATGGCCCAATCCGACAACACTATTGCAGAGACAAGTGTCCAGGCTATGGCCCAGTCTGACAACACTATTTGTCCAGGCTATGGCCTGAGCATGGATTGGCCAATTCTGAAGGGTTCACAAACTTTTCCTGACTGTGTGTTGTATGAGAGCACATTGACCCCAATTGTCTGTTGCTGGCCTATAAGTTCTTTCCCTATATACCTGCACATGTACACTACATATGTCTCGGGTTCACAGACCACACGGCACACGGCCATTAGAGAGTCAGTGTGGCTTACAGGCTTGTTGATGCTGAACTATGTTTAGGAACCTTGACCTGTGTTTTATAGTCTCTCTCTCTCTCTCTCTCTTTCTCTCTCTCTCTCTCTCTCTCTCTCTCTTTCTCTCTCTCGCCAGGAGCTAAACTCTGGCCTTAATTAGGGTTGTGAGAGTATCCTGCAGTAGAGAGAGTCTCATGGGTGCAGTAGTGTGTCAGCCAAATACAGCACCATTACAGCATGTCCTCTGATCACTGGGCTGCACCGGCACCATGCGCACATGCACTCCACTGAACGAGCTGGATGACACACTGTGTGATGAACATGACCTGTTCAGTTTCAGTCCATGGTACTAGAACAGCTGTAGATTTTCTAAAGGGCCCTTATCATAAAAAAAAAAGATTATTTTTAATATGTATACGCTATGGAATATGTTATCATTCCACAATATGGTTGGTGGGTTGGTGTAGCTCAGTGGATAACACCACTACCTGCCAGGGAGCCACCACCACATGTGGGAGACTGGGTTTCGAATCCTGGTCTGGGCGACTCTGCTGTGCTACACCAATAAGAGTCCTTGGGCAAGACTCCTAACACTACACTGGCCTCCCTGTAATATGATTAGCCTTGTAAGTCGCTCTGGATAAGAGCGTCAGCTAAGTGCCATGAATGGAAATATGTGATCCAGTCCATAGTCCCTATCTGGAAACCAAGCACCTTTTTAATAACGCCATGGAAGCTAACCAATGTGCATACACTCATCATCAAAAGTCAGCTCCAAGATGAACGCTCTGTCTAGAAGACCCAGTGTCACTCCACCTCCACCCTTACTGCACCGTCTGCAGGAACTATGTGAGAATATTCAAGCGGCATGGGATGGATTATCGCAGGACACCATGAGGAACCTCTACAAGTCCATGCCGAGACGTCTGGCATGTTGCATTAGCAAACATGGCGGCCCATCGCCATACTGCGAGACTTCTGTATGTGTAGCTCAATAAATATTGATCATATCAGTCTGAATGTATCATCAGTTATTGATCCTGGTCACCTTTATCTTCCTTCCCAACAGCACCGCACTCCCACACCTCCTTCTGGTTGCTTTAGATGATGAGTGTATATCCTATTTCTCAGCCTGTAGTTATTTAACACTGTACAATCTCCATGGTGTTTATCTGGGTCATTAAGAAGGTCAGTGAGAAGACTGTCTGTGGTTGCCGAGGTTGATCTGGAAGGTCGTTGGAGCAAGTGCTTGATGGTGATGGAGGTTGCTGCTCTTAGCTTGTAGTGCGTGCATCATGGGTTTTGATTGCTGCTGATACAGAAGTGTTTCTGTTGGTGTGTGTGTGTGTGTACATGTGTGATGGATGGTCATCCAAGCTATTATAAGTGTGTGTGTGTGTTCTTGTTGTTGGGATTGTCATATCTTGATTGCTGCTTTACAATTGTGCCTGATATGCAGATGTATTAAATTACATACTCATATATAAATGCCTATATGTAGCCATGACATGCATCGCCATGCAATCTCCATACACAACCTGGAATAAGCCATACTGAAGAGCTCTGTGATTTCCAACATGGCACTTTCACAGGATGCCACCTATGTCGGTTCATGAGCAGGGCCACTGAGTGCAGAAGCAAGTAGTGCAGAGCAATCGTCTAACCTCTGTTGCAGCTCTCATTACAGAGCTCTAAACTGCCCTGGGACCTTCAAGAAATGAGTTTCCATGGCCAAGCAGCTCCACACAAGCTCTCCATTTTCTGCACCACCTATCGCACCATTGAAGCACATGAGAGTGCTGTGTATATGTGCACTGGAGTCCCACCAGCTGGAGCCGTGTGCCAACCAGGCTGCCATGCTGCTATGATGGCGAATCCTTGCTGCCAGCCACCGTCCATGGCCATATCTTTAGCTGTCCTCTTCGTGCTACCTCCTCCGCAGTCCTTGGCACCTGTCTTCGCCACGCTGCATGCATTCGTCAGCCGAGCTCGGCCCTCTCTGCCGTATCGCCTTTGAGCTTGTGGCAGCGTCAGTCCTTTCCGGACCTACCCAGAACCCTAAGTGACTGCATATACTGCTTCTAACAAAAGCTGCCCTGTTTTTGGGCCTTCAGGTTTGAAAGAGCCTCCCGCCCACGTACACCCCTACGACATTCTAGTGATGCAATGTTTCTTTGACAGACACCAAAATGTCCTTGTGAAAGCGGCCTATGGCATTAAAACCAGGCCCAAAGTACTGAGGTTTCTGCAACGGTGTCAGGCACAACTCTGTGGAAGAGAAAAAAGGCCATACAGTATTATGACTTTGTATCTCATGTTTGTGATGTAATATCTCATACTGATAATGTACTATCTCATACTTTTGACTTACTATCTTATAATTATAACTTCCCATCATTTGTACTTACTTTCTCATAAATACGACTTAGCATGGCATAGTTATGACTTAGTATGTTATAATTATGACTTCCTTGTTATGACTTACTAAGTCATAATTTTGACTTAGCATATAATTTCAACATACTTTTCCCCCCTTATAATTATGTTATATCTCATAATTGTAACTTGCTATCTCATAAATTTGACTTGATATATCATAGTTATGACTTATTATCTCATAGTTATGACTTACTAACTTAGATATGACTTACTTTCTCCTAGTTATGACTTAGCATCTCATAATTATAACTTAGCATCTCACAATTATGACTTTCTTATTATGACTTACTAACTCATAATTTTGACTTAGCATATAATTTTGACGTACTTTTTTCCATAATTATGATATACTTTCTTATAGCTATGACTTAGTAGGTCATAATTATGAGAAAGTAAGTCATAATTATGACTTGGTATCCCATATTTAATAATTACTATCACATACTTTTGAATTACTTAATCTTGATCTTAATAATTATAACTTCTTATCATTTGTACTTACTTTCTCATAAATATGACATAGCATGTTATAATTATGACTTCCTTGTTATGACTTACTAAGTCATAATTTTGACTTAGCATATAATTTCAACATACTTTCCCCCCCTATAATTATGATTTTATATCTCATAATTGTAACTTACTATCTCATACATTTGACTTAGCATATCATAGTTATGACTTACTAACTTAGTTATGACTTTCTTTCTCCTAGTTATGACTTAGCATCTCATAATTATAACTTAGCATCTATTACTTATCATCAGAATGATGACTTTCTTATTATGACTTACTAACTCAAAATTTTGACTTAGCATATAATTTCGACTTACTTTTTTCCATTACTATGATTCAGTATCTCATAATTGTAACTTACTATCTCATAATTATGATATACTTTTTTATAGCTATGACTTAGTAGGTCATAATTATGAGAAACTAAGTTATAATTATGACTTGGTGTCCCATATTTAATAATTACTATCACATACTTTTGAATTACTATCTTATAATTATAACTTCTCATCATTTGTACTTACTTTCTCATAAATATGACTTAGCATGGCATAATTATGACTTACTATCTCATAGTTATGACTACCTCAAAGTAATGACTTACCTTCTCCTAGTTATGACTTAGCATCTCATAATTATAACTTAGCATCTCACAATTATGACTTCCTTGTTATGACTTAGTAATAATTTTGACTTAGCATATAATTTCAACATACTTTCCCCCCTATAATTATGATTTTATATCTCATAATTGTAACTTACTATCTCATACATTTGACTTAGCATATCATAGTTATGACTTACTAACTTAGATATGACTTACTTTTTCCTAGTTATGACTTAGCATCTCATAATTATAACTTAGCATCTATTACTTAACATCAGAATGATAACTTTCTTATTATGACTTACTAACACTATAACTCTAATTTTATAGACTTATCTCATAGTTATGACTTACTAACTTAAGTTATGACTTACGTTCTCAAAGTAATGACTTACTTTCTCCTAGTTATGACTTAGCATCTCATTATTATAACTTAGCATCTATAACTTAACATCAGAATGATGCCTTTTCCTTATTATGAATTACTAACTCATAATTTTGACTTAGCATATAATTTTAACATACTTTTCCCCCCTATAATTATGATTTTATATCTCATAATTGTAACTTACTATCTCATAAATTTGACTTGGCATATAATAGTTATGACTTATTATCTCATAGTTATGACTTACTAACTTAGTTATGACTTAAGTTCTCAAAGTAATGACTTACTTTCTCCTAGTTATGACTTAGCATCTCATAACTATAACTTAGCATCTATAACTAATCATCAGAATTATGACTTTCTTATTATGACCTGCTAACTCATAACTTTGACATATAATTGTGACGTACTTTTTTCCATTATTATGATTCAGTATCTCATAATTGTAATCTACTATCTCATAATTATGATATACTTTCTTATAGCTATGACTTAGTAGGTCATAATTATGAGAAAGTAAGTCATAATTATGACTTGGTATCCCATATTTAGTATTTACTATCTCATAATTATGACTTACTATACATAATTTCTTTAAGTGGTGGAAATGGGCTTCCATTAAACTCTGCACTAAACCGCCACATGAGCCTAAACCATGCTGTTCATGAGCTGTGTTCACAGAAAAACTGTAAATGTGCTTTTCTGCCTCAAGTACATGCATTTGAGCTGTGGACAGAAACACAGAGGCTGATTACATTTTCCGCTTGATTTACTGAAGTTTGAGGAGCCAGTTCTGCATGTTGTTTCCTCTGGATTTCTGAACCAGGTGTAAATTTGAGTGTCAGAAAGGTGCTGGCGCAGGGCTTTAAGACTGGCACCAGACAGTGGCTGAACACAGACCCGATTCACTTCTGGCAATAACTCATAACTGGCTGTTTCAGTTTTCTGAATCAGATGGACAGGCGTGAGAAGACGTAAAGCCCATTACGATGCGGCTGCATTCCGTGCCCAAGTAGAACAAGACAAGGTGCCTGTTTCTCACTGAACGTTCACTGATGGCATCACTATTTCCCTGGATCTCAGGAGCTCCAGCGATTGAGTGGTGTCATTGGAGTGTGGTTCGCTCCATGGCAGGTTGGGTCATCAGTTCGCTTTTGTGGTAGAGACGACCAACAAGCCGTCGGCAAGTCCAGGTTGAAGACCTGGTGTCACTCCACCTTCACCCCTACTCCGTGCCACTGTCATAGAGTGACTCTGAATGGCAGCAGGCCATCTTCAGTGACGAGTCCCGCTGTAGTCTTGGTGGAGGCGACCAACGAATCCATGTGTGCGTCCAGAAGGCCTGGTGTCACTCCACCTTCACCCCTACCGCACCATCTGCAGAAACTATGTGAGAATATTTAAGCTGCATGGGATGGATTATCACAAGACACCATAAGGAACCTCTACAGCTCCATACCGAGACTTCTGGCATGTTGCGTTAGCCATACTGATAGACAGACTTCTGTATGTGTAGCTCAATAAATATTGATCATATCAGTCTAAATTTATCATCAGTTATTGTTCCTGGTCACCTTTATCTTCTGTCCCAACAGCACCGCACTCCCACACCTCCTTCTGGGTGTGGTTATCCTTTTCAAATATATTTATTAAAACACACCTAAAAAAGTTTACTTGTTAGTGACAGTTCCTAATGTTAAACGTTAAGACACCTATACTGCTCAACCTTTGGCCATGAGGGACAGGGATGCAGTCTCACTTCCTACTCTACAATACAAGGGGCGTGGCTGAAATAAGACTCCGCCAGAGACGTTATAAACAAGGAGAGTGGTCACTGGTGGAAAATGAATAGGATAGCTCATAACGCTGAAATGAAAGCTTTGACACAAGACTCTGCCAGGAAGACTCTGATGCTACATCACTCATTCCTTCATTACTCTGTCCAGTCGCAGGCCGCCAACTGTCTTCAAAAAAATTCAGCTTGCGCTGATGCTTTGCTGCTTTCAGGTGCTGACATTTCCATGTTCTCCTTCTTCCTCCGCTCCCACCGTCAGTTGGGTCCTGGTCCTGGTCCTGTGGTCCACGGAGTAGGCTCCACTCCTGCATTTACCTGACGCCCTTATCCAGAGCGGCTTACAAGGCTAGTCATATTACAGGTAGACCAGTGTAGTGTTAGGAGTCTTGCCCAAGGACTCTTATTGGTGTAGCACAGCCTAGTCACCCTGACCGGGATTCGAACGCCAGTCTCCCACATGTGGTGATGGCTCCCTGTCAGGTAGTGGTGAACTGATTCAGTACAGTGGTTCATATACGTATATCTCCAGACTAAATGGGCTCTATATTAACGCACACAGATTTGAGCTGTACTGCAGGCCTACAGCCGACTGCTTGCACACAGCACATGTGTCGGATGAGCGTATGTGTGGGTTATCTGGTGGGGTCTAGCTCTATGACTCCTACCCTCTCTCTTTCATTCTAGGCTTTAATTGGCCCCGCCGGAGCTCTGGAGGAGTCAATCACAGCCAGCGGGTGTGTAGGGTTTGGCTACTGGCCGCGTCTTATTGGCAAGCCGCTCTTCTATACCTCCCTGCCCCTCGACTTCTCCATTATTCATGGCCGAACGCCGGACCGCAGCCCAGCCAGCTGCCGCTGTGCCATATTTACCACGCTGATTAGATGAAATAAACATCCTTGTTTGCTGTGGCCTCCCTTAAAATCGATCAGCACTTCTGCCAAAGAGCAAGCGAGAGAGAGCAGGGCGGCTCAGCGGCCTGCCAAACTGCATCGCATCAAGTGGAAAACAGGAGGATGTAAAAAGGGGGAAGGTGGTGGTTTTGTTTTTTTATTCTCCGGACCAGGCGGAAAGAGCGATGAAGAGGAGATGTGTGCAGAGCCCTTCACTCACCCCGCCCCCCCCCTCCACACACACACACACACACACACACACACACACACACACACAGACAGACTATGACTATTACAGTGTATTCCCTGTGTCTTGCATATGCATATACACTCATCATCAAAAGAACAGTTGCACCCAGAAGGAGGTGTCAGATTGCAATGCTATGCACAGGGATATGGGAAATATTAATTGAGCTACACATAGAGAAGTCTGTCTCTCAGTATGGCGTTGAGCTGCTATGTGTGCTAACGCAACATGCCAGACGTCTTGGTATGGAGTTGTAGAGGTTCCTAATAGAGTCCTGTGATAATCCATCCCATGCAGCTTGAACATCCTCACACAGTTCCTGCAGATGGAGCGGTAGGGGTGGAGGTGGAGTGACACCAGGCCTTCTGGATGTGTGTGTGACAACAAACCGTTCATCTAAGCGCTGAACACGGTGCCTCCACACACGGATTCGCTGGTCGTCTCCACCAAGACTACAGCTGGACTCGTTACTGAAGATGACCCGCTGCCATTCAGAGTCACTCCATCACAGTCTGGCATGGAGTAGGGGTGAAGGTGGAGTGACACCAGGTCTTCTGGACGGCTTTGTTGGTTGTCTCTACCAAGACAAAAGCGATGACTGCACACTGTAGGCCCAACGTGTTGGTGCGACTACGTCATGCGCTTGTAGCTCCTGAGATCCAGGGAAGCAGTGATGCCATCAGTGAATGTTCAGAAGACTGCTATTCTGAGTCACTCTGACAGTCTGGCACGACACCATTCCAGCCCTTGGTGTCGTTGATGTGGTGTTAAAGGCAGTCGTCGTAGCGGTCTGTGTATGTAGTCCTACATCTACAGCTACGGCATTTAGCTGACGCTCTTATCCAGAGCGTCTTACAAGGTTAATCATATTACAGGTGGGCCAGTGTAGTGTTAGGAGTCTTGCCCAAGGATTCTTATTGGTGTAGCACAGCATAGTCACCCAGAATAGGAATCGAACCCCAGTCTCCCACATGTGGTGGTAGCTTCCTGGTGACTAGTGGTGTTATCCTTTGTGCCAGGTGGTTGGTGTGGCACAACCACCTGGCACCAGTCTTCCACATGGGACAGTAGCTTCCTGGTGAGTAGTGGTGTTATCCTTTGTGCCAGGTAGTTGGTGTGGCGCAATGGATAACACCACTACTCACCAGGAAGCTACTGTCCCATGTGGGAGACTGGGGTTGGGTTCCCGTTCTGGGTGACTAGTCCTGCGTCATGCAGCCGTCTGTCAATAGTGCTGGTTGGTGCTGCCAACAAAGAATGTTTACCCCTTTGCCTGCACAGTGTAAAAGCTCTAGTTCTCCTTTCAGTTTAATGAATATTCATGATGGACCGACCAATAGAATTGCTCCTAAACCACTTAGAAGTAAACCACGTTCTATCAGCTCCACTGCAGGTTCAGAAAGCTGGTTCATCCTCCTGTAAACTTCTATTCTGGAGGGTTTTAAGGTGGACTGTATAATTCCATGAGTGCTATTTCATAGTTTGGTGTCTTCACTGTTATTCTACGTACAGCATCAATATGAACATCAGGAGAACCTTCTATGAGCACCAACTGTCCAACCATGACTTTGTTACTTCTCTCAGAGGAACTCAACACTTCTGGACGTCTGGTTCCCATCACCACCCCTCTGATCGATCCTGAATGGTGCAGTTTTCACCCACCCCTTCTAAATGACTTTGTTTACCTTTTAATGGTTTAATTATGCAGATGTTTATTTGGAAAACAACTGGTGGAGTTCCCCTTTAAGGCATGAAACATCTGCAGCCCTGACTGACGAGGCAGCGGCGTCCGCCCCAGATGAGCGCCCGCTGTCTCTGTATTTGAAAACAGAATCCTCCACGCAGCTTTTTAATTCCATCTCTGGTCTGATGTCAGCTTTCTGAGCCGGCACCCTGATTGGATCGATCACAAAGTAAAGTAGCTGTGTTTACTCGAGCTTGGTCGAGGATCAGACATCAGTGATGAGCCACTTTAGGAGTGTGATGGAATTAGGCTGATGTGCATTGTGAGCCTGAGATGAAATCCTGGGGCCTAATGTGGAGGGACAGGAGTCAGAAAGCTTGATGTGATGAAGATGGAGCTGTGTTTATTACTGTTGGAATAACCAGATGGGTGCACCTTCTTTAGGAGACCACAGGCGTGAGTAGCTGAGCAGTCTGATTACCCCGAATGCTTTTCGGTGTCATGTGTGACCTAGAAAAAAGAAATCGTATTTTATGATGGATAATGCGATGGTGATGTCTTATGCGGGTCGCTTGCTCTTACTTCAGTTAGTCTTTTAAAGGCACGCTGAATTAAATCCAATACACTTTTGTCTACTTCAGTGAATATCTCCTCGCGGTCCGTTAGGTGTCTGTTCTGTGTGCATGCTGGAAAATAGTCCAGAGTTCGTGCACAGCCTTGGCTTGAACAAGAGATGCCAGAATGTGGCCTAACTGCTGCACCATTTAAGGTGGAGCAGGACAATTCAAACAAGAAGCCAGCAAAAAAGGAGCTGAGTGAGCTACTGCCCATTCAGTGTGGTCTGATACTGAACTGCTGTCTATCCGGTGTGGTCTGATGCAGAGCTACTGTCTATCCTATGTGGTCTGATGTGGAGCTACTGCCCATCCTGTGTGGTCTGATGCGGAGCTACTGTCTATCCTGTGTGGTCTGATGCGGAGCTACTGTCTATCCTGTGTGGTCTGATGCGGAGCTACTGTCTGTCCTGTGTGGTCTGATGCGGAGCTACTGTCTATCCTATGTAGTCTGATGTGGAGCTACTGCTAATCCTGTGTGATCTGTTGCAGAACTACTGTCTATCCAATGTAGTCTGATGCAAAACTACTGCCCATACCTTGTGGTCTGATGCAGAACTTATGCCCATTCTGTGTGGTCTTATGCAGAGCTACTGTTTATCCTATGTAGTCTGATGTGGAGCTACTGCTAGTCCTCTGTGTGATCTGATGTGGAACTACTGTCCATGCGATGTGGTCTGATGTGCAGCTACTGCCCATCCAGTGTGGTCTGATACGAAACTCCTACCCATCAAGTGTGGTCTCATAGAAACTACTACACATCAGGTGTGGTCTGATACAAAATTCCTGTCTATCCTGTGTAGTCTGATGAGGAGCTACTGCCCATCTTGTGTGGTCTGATGCGGAACTGCTGTCTATCCTATGTAGTCTAATATGAAACTACTGCCCATCCTGTGTGATCTGATGCAGAACTACAGTCAATCCTATGTGGTCTGATGCAGAGCTCCTGTCTATCCTATGTGGTCTGATACAAAACTACTACCCATCAGGTGTGGTCTGATACGGAGCTCCTGTCTATCCTATGTGGTCTGATGCGGAACTACTACCCATCCTGTGTGGTCTGATGCAGAGCTACTGCCCATCCATTGTGGTCTGATACTGAACTGCCGTCTATCCTATGTAGTCTAATATGAAACTACTGCCCATCCGATGTGGTCTGAAATTAAACTACTGCCCATCCTGTGTGATCTGATGCAGAACTACAGTCTATGCTATGTGGTCTGATGCAGAGCTACTGCCCATCCTGTGTGGTCTGATGCGGAACTGTTGTCTATCCAACATGGTCTAATGCAGATCTACTGCTAAACCTTTTATTGGTATATTATAGTTTTAAGGTTTTGATGAACAGAATTATGTAACTTAATACAATAAAAAGAAGCCTAATAAAGAGAAAATCATTTTAAAACAAAATAATAAAATTAAACCAATCAGTTTGATTTATATTATAAGCCTAACAAAATAAATATACCAAGTTATAAAATTTTTGTGTCTATCAGATGCGGTAACCATTGCTAATGTTGGAATGCTTAAAAAATTGGCTGTAAAAAAACCAAAGAAACTAAATTCGGTTTTACTTGTCTTGGTGAATCCGAATTAGGCTTTCCCCCTGTCCCTCATAACCTGTCCTGGTTAGACCAGCGCCCCCAGTCTCACTGGTTGTGACCACGACCGGTGATTAGTTTACATATGAATCTTGACCGAGGGGGTTACTATTTCTAATTCCATACAACATTTAAAATACTGTGGCTTTGAAGTCCCTGTAATTCCCATTTATATTTTCCATGTTTATCAGATTCAGACTCTATGTTCCTACATTCACCAATTTGTTCGGCACATCTGAGCTGAAAGTAAGACTCGGGCACAGTTGCTTTTGCAGCGAGGGTTCTTGCCTAATTGATTGGGGATTGCATGTGTCTGGCCAAGACGAATTGCAGCTTATGAGCACTGTGTTTTTAACTCATGCTGGGCCATGCAACAGAGTGTAATATCTCTAACAAGGCTGAAATCTTTCAAACACAGTGAATACATTTCATTTTCATTGTTATTTATTCATTTATTTTCCAGATGAATACAGTCATGCAGTAACCTTCCCCCCGCTTGTTCCACTGACACACGCCGACAGGGTAGCACAGAATCACTAGCGCTGAATGTTTTACTTGTGTTATTTAAATACTCCAGAATACTAGAAGCACTTTGTCCATCGAAAGTTTGGGGACAGATTTTTGGTGTTTCAGTAGTAATTAGCATATTCTATAATCTGACATATTAGTCCCATTGGAATTCCATTGTTTTTTTCCCAGCATTTCTACACAATTAAACCGGTATCTGTTAAAGGTGTAAACAAAGCTATTGGTTTGGTGTAAGATGCTCTATTTACCAAGTCCGAATTCTGCACAGTGGTGGTGATGGGAACCAGATGTCTGAAGGATTCAATGCCTCTAAAATTCCTATGGAAAGCTGCTGTATATGCACATGCCTCCTGGTGTCAGACACACTGTTCCAGGATAGTCTTAAGAAGGTTTTGGTCATGCAGGGTTGATGCTGGAGCTTATTCCAGTGGCACCAAATAAACTGGACAGAATACACACACACACACAGACGCGCACACACACACACACACACAGACGCACACACTCACACACACACAGATGCACACACTTTCACACACACAGACGCACACACATGCACACACGTGCACACACACACACACACAGATGCACACACTCACACACACAGACGCACAGATGCGCACACACACACAATCGCACACACACACACACACACAATCGCACATACACACACACACTCACACACGCACATGTACGCACACACACACACACACACACACACCACACACACAAACGCACAAACGCACACACACAAACACACAGACGCACATACGTGCACACACACAGACGCGCACGCACACACACACACACAGACGAGCACACACACACAGACGCGCACACACACACAGATGTGCACACACACACACAATCGCACACATGCACATGTACGCACACACACACACCACACACACAAACGCACACGCACACACACAGACGCACATACGTGTACATACACGCAGACGCGCACACACACAGACGCACACACCTATGCACACACACAACCAGACGCACACATACACATGCACACACAGACGCACACACGCACACAGACGTACACACACACACACACACACAGACGCACACACGCACATACACACAGACACACATACACACACACACAGATGCACACAAACACAGACACACACACGCACACACACACAGACGCACACAAACACAGATGCGCACACGCACACACACAGACACACACACACACAGACGCACACACGCACATACACACAGACACACAGACGCACACAAACACAGACGCACACACACACACACACAGACGCACGCACACACACAGACACATAAACACCTAGGGGGCAATTTAATATCTCTGGCTCACCTGATTCTACTGTAGGAGGAAACGCACACAGACACATGGAGAACATGCAAACTCCACACAGAAAGGACTCTGGCTGCCCGGCCAAGGAATCAAACCCCTTCTTGCTATCTACTGTGCCACTGTGCTAAACAAGGTTTACGTTCAAAAAGTAATATCACATACGTAAATAATTAAGACATTACTACCTTGGAAACAGCGGCCACAAAAAATGCTGTGGGTTTTATTTTTACGTTAAAGCTGTCTATACTAATCTAATGTACTATAAACTGACAGTGTTATTATTATTATTGCCCCAACAAACCAACAGAAATCAGTTTCCTTTGATTTTTCAAAGCTTTTAAGTAATTAGTATCCTCTTCATTGCTAAGACTTAATGGTGAAGAGCTTTATTAGGTTCTACTAGGATTCTCATTTTCATAAAGTAAAGGGAACAACTGGGAAGGGGCGGAGCCACTGCTATGAAAGAGATGCGATGGTGTGTAGGTCTTGGTTAAATATGATAATGCTTTATTCCATGTTTTAAAGACAGCATTTTACAAGCACTCGAGCTGCTTAGGAGAGGTCCTGTTCCAATCTGGCCTCTCCCGTCCAGCTCAAGTGTTTACCATTATATAGACTGGGTATTGTGTACAATGTATAGAAATTCTTAGCCCTTATATGGAAATGGTCCCCTCTGCTTGCTCTTCAGACCTATACCATACCCACAAAAGGGAAACTGATGAAACTCCAAATGCCTAAGCATAGCATAGAATTAAAATCATATGTATATAGCTGTGAGGCCCAGACACCTCACCACAAACTAGGGACAGGTGAGGGGTATGACAAAAGGGGCGGAGACAAGAGCAGCTATAAACCAAAACAGACAAAAGCACATGGCAGAGGAGAACAAAACACACATGAGAAACAGAGATAGAAAAAAAATCAGACTCCTTAAGCATATCTTCACTGTCCAAAGAAAAACAGGGATCTCCAAAATGCCAACTTTACAGGAGAGGCCAAAAACCTCATTTAATTTGAATGGAAGTCAATGGAACCAGACGTCTTTCCAAGCAGTTCTGGGCCATATCTGTTGGTCCATTCTTCATAAAACTCCCACACAGTGTAAACAGCAGCTCATGTGATCAAATGGGACATAAAAGTAAAAATCAACAAAAATGGAGATACATGTTTTTCTTTGGACAGCGACGATTTATAACTAGCTGTCTTACAAAACCTTTCCCTGTTTATCTTCCTTAATGGAAAATGACAGCAAGAAAGTTCTCATGGTGTCCCCAAACTTCGACTGGGTCATGTACAAGCAAAATTCCACTGCAGACGATAAATAAATAAATAACCAGCCACCTTCTAGTCTTTTTCAAAATTCTCTCTGTTGTTGTTATCGAACCTCCCTACTGGACTGTTTTCCAACTCGAGGAAATGTATTGAAACTCGATGATTGCACCCACGCTGCTCGCTTAGGTCATGGCCTATTTCCCAACCAGCCCAGGGCCCCCCTGTTGCTCCTAGTGGGGTGCGGAGGACCAGGCAGCTGAACTCACAGCGCAACAACTTCAGCATCTCAATAAGGCCCCCATCTCATTGGGAGGTCCAAGCATGGCTTTCCCAGTCTTTACACTAGTGCTGAGCAACGGCAGCTGAAGTTGTCTAGTTGAAAACAACCCTGCTCCACCATAACCCTTCTTAAGATGCGGGAGAAGATCAGAGGAATCAACAGTTCAGGAAAGAGAGACGGGAAGAGAAAGAGCGAGCCTGGGTTTGCTTAAGGAATGTAACGGAATATGAATAGGAATATAAACTTATCATCAAAGGACCAGTTGCACAAATAGCTGCACCCAGAAGGAATCAACCGACAGGAATGAAAATTGGTGGGAAGGTTTGACATTGTGAGACATGCAAATGAGTGGAGTTTCATGCTCGACTGTGTATGTGATGTAAGTAAGGACGGGCCTTATTGGTCTACATGACTGACCCAACAGCTAGCAGGGATTAAGCCATGCCCTTCATGAGTCTTCCTGTTAGTGCCAGCACCATTGCCAGACAGCTGCACGATGCAGGACTACATGGACACAGACCCTTATGATGACTGCCCTTAACACATTTACATTTATGGCATTTAGCTAACACTCCTAACACACTTATCCAGAGCAATATAAATATAAATATAAATCATATTACAGGTAGGTCAATATGAGTCTTGCCCAAGGACTCTTATTGGTGTAGCACAGCATAGTCACCTAGACCGGGAATAGAACCAGGAATCGAACCCTAGTCTCCCACATGTGGTTGTGGTTCCCTGGAGGGTAGTGGTGTTATCCGCTGAGCTACACCAACCACACCACGTCAATACCGCCACAGACTGCAGCAGTGTTGTGATAGACTGTCATGGAGTGACCCAGAATGGCAGCGGGTCATCTTCAGTGACGAGTCCCGCTTTAGTCTTGGTGGAGACGACCAATGACCAATTGTTGTCACCTGTCACACGTCCAGAAGGCCTAATGTCACTCCACCTCCACCCCTACCGCACCATCTGCAGGAACTGTGTGAGGATATTCAGTCTGCATGGGATGGATCATCACAGGACACCATTAGGAACCTCTACAGCTCCATACCGAGACGTCTGGCCTGTTGGGTTAGCAAACATGGCAGCCCGACGCCATACTGAAAGACTTCTGTATGTGTAGCTCAATAAATATTCCCCATATCAGTCTAAATGTATCATCAGTTATTGATCCTGATTGATCGCTACGATGGCCGCCCTTGACACCATGTCAACATTGCCAAAGACTGCAGTGGTGTCGTGCCAGACTGTCATGGAGCTGTCATGGAGTTTGCAGCTTCAGGGACGAGTCACGCTTTTGCCTTGGTGGAGACGACCAACGAATCCATGTGTGGAGGCACCGTGGTCAGCGTGGAAGGCCTGATGTCACTCCACCTCCACCCCTGCCTGCAGGAACTGTGTGGGAATATTCAAGCTGCATGGGAGGGATTATACCAGTCCAGTTGATTGGATGTTGTTAGTGATCTTAAAGACTCTACAGTCTGACACATAACAGCTCCTTTAGGAACGTCTACACCTCCGTGCTGAGACGTCTGGCATGTAGCGTAAGCACACATGGCGGCCCAACGCCATACTGAAAGACAGTGCTTCTGTATGTGTAGCTGAATAAATATTCCCCATATCAGTCTAAATGTATCATCAGTTATTGATCCTGGTCACCTTTATCTTCCTTCCCAACAGCACCGCACTCCCACACCTCCTTCTGGGTGCTACTGGTGTTTTGATGATGAGTGTGTTACTCAGTATTTACAGTACTGTAGATTCAGACAAGGTGCTGTAACGGTGCTGTACCGACCAGCAGTGCAGGGGTTACTTTTTATATCACTACTTATTCAATTTTACACCCATGACTCATGGGCAGCTACGATAACTTAATAATATACTTCATCCATTATTCCACATTAGAGCAGCATCTGGGCTGAGATGTAGTAATCCGGGTGAAAAAAAAAATGACTCTCCTTATTTCTCCTTTTATTTATTCAGTCATTCTCGGATGGGGACCATATTCATTTTAGACCCACTCTGCAGCACATAAGGCTCCTCAAGGTATGGCTGCAAATCCCCTTGCTTAAGTGCATCTGTCACTCAGTCCATTTTCTGGCTGGCCTAAACTCGGTCTTGCTAAACAGACCTCAGTGTAGTTATTAATCTCTAAAATAATCCCATTTAAGCGTTTTTCCTGCTAACTGCACCTAAACACATCTGAATTCATTTACAAAATAATCCCAGAGAAACTGATCTGCTAACCAGGTCATAGGAAGAGCCTCACCAGTCCCCAAAGCCATCTCATTATTCTATATAACCTGTCTCGCTAACCACAACTAATGTTCTATAAAAATTTAATGCCTAATTCTA
The DNA here is from genome assembly GCA_024036415.1 of Prochilodus magdalenae. NCBI lineage: Eukaryota > Metazoa > Chordata > Actinopteri > Characiformes > Prochilodontidae > Prochilodus > Prochilodus magdalenae. The sequence continues at coordinate 79,184 of JAMWET010001234.1, read as the reverse complement.
TCTTTATTAATCCCCAAAATAATCTTAGTGTGCTGGGAACTAGAATCTAATCCCAGAGTACTGCAAAGCAGACCTAAGGAGAGTTCAAAATATATGGAAATTGTCCTTTTTACCAGAGCTAATCCCAGTTTAACTCATCTTCAAAATAATCTCAGATGTGCTGGAAACCGGAGCTTTGAACTGATATACAATTAAACTGATCTCTAAAATAATCCACATTATTAAGAACAAACTTTCCTGCTCCTGATGCATAAATACAGCTGTAATTATTTCCAAAATAATCCCATACTTACAAAAAATAATCTCCTGTTTACACAACATAAACACATCTTTATCAATCTTCTAAATAATCCCACAATTCTATACAAACTGGCCGGCTAGGTAGGCCTAAATACAGTTTCATCAATCTGCAAAATAAACCCAGAATTCTATACAAACTTTTCTGAGAGCAGGGTCTTAATACAGCGATATTAATCTCAAAGCTAATCCCAGAATTCCATACCAATATTCCTGTTAATCAGACCTAACTACAGGTTTCAATCCCCAAAATAATCCCACAATTCTACACAGGATTGTATAGTTACACGTTCTCTGTCCAGCTAACCAAACCGAACTACAGTTGTATCAGTCTCCAAAATAATCCCTAATTCTATACAAACTTTCCTGCTAACCGGACCTAAATGCATTTCATAGTTTTTAAAATAATCGCACAGTTATATACAAACCTCTGCTTTATTACTCTCTAAAATAATCCCACAATTCTCTACAAATTCTACTGGTAACCAGACCTAAACTCGTCTTTATCAATCTCCACAATAATCCTACAACTTTATACAAACTGTCCTGCTAACTGAACCTTAACACGGTTTATCAATCTCATAAATAATCCCACAATTCTATACAAACTGTCCTGCTAACTGAACCTTAACACGGTTTATCAATCTCATAAATAATCCCACAATTCTATACAAACTGTTCTGTTAACTAGACCTAAACACAACTTTATCAATCTCAAGGATAATTCCACAACTCTATACAAACTCCTACTGGTAACTGAACCTAAACACGGTTTTATCAATCTCTACAATAATCCCACAACTCTATACAAACTCTACTGGTAACTGAACCTAAACACGGTTTTATCAATCTCCACAATAATCCCACAACTCTATACAAACTCTACTGGTAACTGAACCTAAACACGGTTTTATCAATCTCCACAATAATCCCACAACTCTTTACAAACTCCTACTGGTAACTGAACCTAAACACGGTTTTATCAATCTCATAAATAATCCCACAACTCTCTACAAACTTTACTGCTAACCGGACCTAAAGACAGCTTTATCAGTCTCATAACTAATCCCACAATTCTATACAAACTGTTCTGTTAACTAGACCTAAACATACAACCATAATTTCTAAAATATTCCCACATTTCTATACAAACTGTCCCAGTAACTGAACCCTCCCACGGTTTGATGAATCCCATAAATGTTCGCATAATTCTCAACAAACTGTACTGGTAACCGGACCTAAACACAACTTTACCAATCTCAAAGATAATCCCACAATTCTACACAAACATTTCTGCTAACCAATCTAATCCCAGAGTACTGCAAAGCAGACCTAAGGAGAGTTCAAAATATATGGAAACTGTCCTTCTTACCAGAGCTAATCCCAGTTTAACTCATCTTCAAAATAATCTCAGATGTGCTGGAAACCAGAGCTTTGAACTGATATACAATTAAACTGTTCTCAAAAATAATCCACATTATTAAAAACAAACTTTCCTGCCCCTGATAAGATAATTCTATACAGCTTTTAACTTAACCAGATCTAAATAATCCCATACTTACAAAAAAACTAACTTTATCAATCTCAAATATATATTATATACCACCATATTCTATACAAACTCTACTGGGTTGGACAATGAACCTAAACACAGGTCATTTTATCAATCTCCATGGCTAAATCTACAACTCTATACAAACTCTACTGGTAACTGAACCTAAACACGGTTTATCAGTCTCATAAATAATCCCACAATTCTATATAAACTGTTCTGCTAACTAGACCTAAACACAATTTTATCAATCTCAAAGATAATCCCACAGTTCTATACAAACTTTTCTGCTAACCCATCTAATCCCAGAGTACTACAAAGCATACCTAAGGAGAGTTCAAAATATATAGAAACGGTCCTTCTTACCAGAGCTAATCCCAGTTTAATTCATCTTCAAAATAATCTCAGATGTGCTGGAAACCAGAGTTTTATAATTATTTCCAAAATCCCATACTTACAAAAAACTAACTTTATCAATCTCAAAGATAATCCCATAATTCTATACAAACTTCTCTGCTAACCAGACCTAAATACACCACCTTAATTTTTAAAATAATCTAACTGCACTGGAGAAGGAGCCTGACTGTGTTTTGTTATACTGTATAACCCTGTATTGGTATAATGATAAAGTTGAATTAAATTGAATTGGATTGAATTACTGTACAGTATACAAACTGCTCTGATCACTCAATCTAAACTAAACTTAGCTTTATCATTCCTCAGGATAAACAGACTCTGCTTCATAAATGAACAAAATAATCCCAGCCCGACATTCATCTTCACTCAGAAATCACAAAGTATGAAATATCCAGGCTGAATTTAAAGGCTACATGCACAGCACCACTTACACCAGAGAAGCGTCAACCAGGGCTGTTAGCAGGTCAGCGGGGTGACGGTGATGAGCTCCTCAACAAAGAGCACGCGAGCTTCAAGAGAGAAGCTGTTAGACTGCTGCAGCTTCCTAGCCCGGAATATTAGCAGCTGGAATGACAGTCTCAGGGCATCATTACTAAAGTGTACACACCTATGCCTCGCTCACTGTCAGCCCTTTCCCCAAGACCTAGGAGCCCACTCGAGAAACTTCCAGCCCTGTGTTTCTTAGCAACAGCCTTTTGACAGCACAGTTCTGGCTAAAGCCCACCTCTACAAATAAGCACTCGGAGAAGAAGGGAAGGGGGCTAAGGGAAGTACACCGTGTCTCTCCGGCTCCGTTTTGGGCTTATCGGTACCGGTGAGGATGACAGAAGACCACAGCATTGCATGGGTGTCCATGGCTATTAATGACATCAGGAACTCTTAGTCTTAATATTTCAGCCATAATGCAAATAAACACAGCTCCAATTTCAATAGTGCATTGATCATACATGTAAGCAAACACTCTGCGCTGCTGGTTTCGTGCTGTATTGATCTACTCGCTGCCCCAAGCAACAATTAGGAATCAAATAGTGTCTCAAACAGCCCATTATGCAGGATACAGAGCCTAATACGCTTTCGAATGTTGATAGTGCATATTATTCAAGAGCCACAGGCAAAATTGGCCAGGCGGCTTTAAAGAACAGCTTTTGTAGTTTAGCGAATGCTAATGCGGTACATTAGGGTCCATATCCTACAGTGTTTCTCGAGCTGTATTTACGTCTCTGGGGTCCACTGGAGACAAACAGTCCTTATTTTTCCCTGGCCGTTTTCCAGCGTTTCTTTATGCCAGCTCTTCTAAAGCCTGAAATGCCTGCTTAGCATAAGAAGTAGAATTTAGAACCATGTATCAGTTGTGTTTGCACACCCAGAAATTTGCACACATCTAACATTTAACCCATCTGTGCAGTGAAACCCCTACACACACTAGGGAGCAGTAAGCACACTTGCCTGGAGCTGTGGGCAGCCCTATCCACGGGGTGCCCATGGAGTAGTTGGTGGGGCGAGGGGTGGGGCAGGGGTAGCTTTGCTCATGAGCACTTCAGTCATGTCCTGTCAGTTCAGGGACTCACGAGGTTGCTTCCCTAACCTCAAGCACACAAATGCCACACATGTGGTCTGAGCATGTGCATTTGTGTCTGCCTATGAGAGGGCGGGGAAGCGGTTGATGATAGGCTGGGTCTTAAAAATGGAGACCACCACACTGTCTGTCTGTAAAGGTGCTATGGGATGCACACTATATTTCCAAAAGTATTCGCTCACCTGTCTTCACACGCATATGACCTTAAGTGACATCCCATTCTTAATCCACAGGGTTTAATATGAGGCTGGCCCACACTTTGGAGCTATAACAGCTTCAGGTCTTCTGGGAAGGCTCTCCACATGGTCTAGGAATGTGTATATGGGAATGTTCGACCATTCTTCCAGAAGTGCATTAGTGAGGTCAGACCCTGATGTTGGACGAGAAGGCCTGGCTCTCAGTCTCCACTCTAATCCATCTCTAAGGTGTTCTATCAGGACTCTGTGTCAAGTTCATCCACACCAAACTCGCTCGCCCATGTCTTTATGGGCCTTGCCTTGTGCACTGGGGTGCAGTCATGTTGGAGCAGGAAGGGGACGTCCTCAAACTGTCCCACAAAGTTGAGAGCATGAAGTTGTTCTGAGTCTCTTGGTCTGCTGAAGCATTGAGAGTTCCTCTCACTGGAACCAAGGGGCCGAGCCCACCTCCTGAAAAACAACCCCACACCATAATCCCCCCTCCACCAAACTTTACACTCGACACAATGCAGTCAGACCAGTACCATTCTCCTGGCAACCGCCAAACCCAGACTCGTATATTGGATTGCTCTAGAGTCCAGTGGCGGCGCTTTACACCACTGCATTCGAAACTCTGCATTGCGCTTGGTAAAGTAAGGCTTGGATGCAGCTGCCTGGCCATGGAAACCCATTCCATGAAGATCTACACACTGTTTTTGAGCTAATCTGTAGGCCCCATGAAGTCTGGAGGTCTGTTGCGATGGCCTGCAGAAAGTTGGCGACCTCTGTGCACTATGTGCCTCAGCATCTGCTGACCCCACTGTTGTTTTACATGGGCTACCACTTTGTGCCTGATTTGGTCATTCCCAACCACTTCCACTGTGTTATAGTCCCACTTACAGTTGGAATATTTAGTAGTGAGGAAATTTAGGACTGGACTTGATGCACAGGTGGCAACCTATCACAGTACCACACTGGAATTCACTGAGCTCCTGAGAGCGGCCCATTCTCTCACTAAAGTCTAAAGAATCAGTCTACGTGCCTATGTGCTTGGTTTTATACACCTGCGGCCATGGAAGCGATTGGAACACCTGACTGTAATGGTTTGGATAGGTGAGTGAATACTTTTGGCACTTGGGGTCCTTTCTGTGAATAGTTGTCCATGTTCTTTGTGCTTTCATGTGTATCTGGATGGGCTTCCTCTGGGTGCTCCGTTTTCCTCCCACCGTCCACAGATATGCTGCTAGGTGGCCTGTCTGGGGTGTTCCTGCCTTACGGCCTATAAGTGCTGGGATAGGCTCCACCACACTCTGCAACCCAGAAGGATAAGGGGCTTAGAATACAAATAACGGAATGTTCAAATAGCTGGTATGTGGTTTTGCTCTGGGTGAAAAATTCCCAGCGGTGGTTTTTGAGACCCATTTACACCCTATTGTAGATTGTACACCTGTCTGTAGATTGAACGAGCTGTTGACACCGTTCAAAGTTTGAAAAACCATCGGAGAGCAAATGAACAACTCTGAGGGTATGTTTTTTCGGTCAGGGTGAAAAGTTTTGCATGGCTATACCCATTTTCATCCCGTTCTTCAATGGGCAGAGCCCCCTCAGAATCAAAGCAGAGTTGGTATTATGTTTGTGGTGGTTCGTTCTCAGCACTGTGGTGACACAGGTGTGGTTTGTGTTGTGCTGGTGTGAGTGGATCAGACATAGCAGTGGTGCTGGACTGTTTAGGCACCTCAGTGTCACTGCTGGACTGAGAAGCGTCCATCAACCAAACTATCCAGCCAATGGCGTCCTGTGGGCAGCGTCCTGTGGGCAGCATCCTGTGGGCAGCGTCCTGTGGGCAGCATCCTGTGGGCAGCGTCCTGTGGGCAGCATCCTGTGGGCAGCGTCCTGTGGGCAGCCTCCTGTGACCACCGATGAAGGACTAGAGAATGACCAGCACTGCACTGTGCAGCAGCAGATGAGCTATTGTCTCTGACTGTACATCTACAAGGTGGACCAGCAAGGTAGGAGTGTCTAATAGAGTGGACAGTGAGTGGACACAGTGTTTAAACACTCCAGCAGCACTGCTGTGTCTGATCCACTCACACCAGCACCACACACACTTACACACCACCATGTGTCCATGTCACCATGTCAGTGTCACTGCAGTGCTGATAATCATCCACCACCCACATGCTCTGTGGTGGTCCTGTGGGGGTCCTGACCACTGAAGAACGGGGTAACAAAGTATACAGAGAAACAAATAGCCTACAGTCTGTAACTGGGAAATTAATGACTGAAACAATAACTTAACTATCTCTTTTATGGGCCCCTTTAAGAATGAATACAAATACAGATGTACAGGAAAGAGATGATGGCCTGAGAGTGGTAGCCAGTCCCTACAGTCAGCCGAAGGATTTGGGGTTTAACAATGGAGCCATGATAGACCCGGCAAGCTGATTTAGCACACACGTTCAGGACTCTGCACTGCAGGATTTGTTGGGCTTTCTGTAGCCATGCTCTCCATCTCTGGCTCCTGGGTGACCAATTCAGCCCGGCCCCGGAGTGTACTTTCTAATGATCTCTGCTTTCATTGTCTGTCTCTCTCTGTGTTTCTCACCATCTCTCTACCGCCTACAGGATCCGTCTGCTCCCACATGTAGGATCTACGGACACCAGAGACAAATCACTCCTTATTTTAACAACCCTTTCAAAAAACACCTCTTTTTATTGTCGCTCTGTGTGGGCGCTCTGAAAGTGGGTGTGCAGACATAAAACCATATGACTAAGCAGAATGTGTTCTGTGAATCCGCTGTCTAAAGAGTAACCAGGGGGGTTGACATTTAAACTGAAAACATGCTTCCATGATTTTCCCATGCCAGCTCACTGTTCTTCTTTTCATCATTCTACACTGTTTCTGTGTTTCCATGTTGTTCAGCTTTTGAGCTAGAAGCACAACATTGTAGAGTCTGCACAGGAATAGTGCATTACCAGCAGTCACCTGGAATAATGTAGTATCACCTTAGAAGCCACCGGGGATGGTGTAGCATCACCTTAGCAACCAACTGGGATTATGCAGTATCACTCTAGATAATATAGCATCACATTAGCAGACAACTGGGATAACATTGCATTACGGAAGCAGCCACCTAGTATTATGTAGCGTCACCTTAGAAGCCACCTGGGATGATGTAGAATCACCTTAGAAGCCACCTGGGAAAATGTAACATCACATTAGCAGCCACCTGGGATTATGTAGAATCACCTTGGAAGATATGTGGGATTATGTAGAATCACTTTAGCAGCGACCTGGGAAAATGTAGCATCACATTAGCAGCCAGCTGGGATAATATAGCATTACCTTAGCAGCCACCTAGTATAGCGTAGCATCAATTTAGCAGTCACCTTGTATAACATATGTTTACCTTAGAAGCCACCTGGGATTATGTAGCATCACCTTAGCAACCAGCTGGGATTATGCAGTATCACTCTAGATAATATAGCATCACATTAGCAGACAACTGGGATAACATTGCATTACGTAAGCAGCCACCTAGTATTATGTAGCGTCACCTTAGAAGCCAAATGGGATGATGTAGAATCACCTTAGAAGCCAAATGGGATGATGTAGAATCACCTTAGAAGCCACCTCGGAAAATGTAACATCACATTAGCAGCCACCTGGGATTATGTAGAATCACCTTGGAAGATATGTGGGATTATGTAGAATCACCTTAGCAGTGACCTGGGAAAATGTAGCATCACATTAGCAGCCAGCTGGGATAATATAGCATTACCTTAGCAGCCACCTAGTATAATGTAGCATCAACTTAGCAGTCACCTTGTATAACATATGTTTACCTTAGAAGCCACCTGGGATTATGTAGCATCACCTTAGCAACCAACTGGGATTTTGCAGTATCACTCTAGATAATATAGCATCACATTAGCAGACAAATGGGATAACATAGCATTACGTAAGCAGCCACCTAGTATTATGTAGCGTCACCTTAGAAGCCACCTGGGATTATGTAGCATCACCTTTGAAGCCAAATGGGATGATGTAGAATCACCTTAGAAGCCACCTGGGAAAATGTAACATCACATTAGCAGCCACCTGGGATTATGTAGAATCACCTTGAAAGATATGTGGGATTATGCAGTATCACTCTAGATAATATAGCATCACATTAGCAGACAACTGGGATAACATAGCATTACGGAAGCAGCCACCTAGTATTATGTAGTGTCACCTTAGAAGCCACCTGGGATTATGTAGCATCACCTTAGAAGCCAAATGGGTTTATGTAGAATCACCTTAGAAACCACCTGATTATGTAGAATCACCTTAGAAGCCACCTGGGAAAATGTAACATCACATTAGCAGCCACCTGGGATTATGTAGAATCACCTTAGCAGCGACCTGGGAAAATGTAACATCACATTAGCAGACAACTGGGATAACATAGCATTACGTAAGCAGCCACCTAGTATTATGTAGCGTTACCTTAGAAGACACCTTGGGATTATGTAAAATCACCCTAGAAGCCACCTGGGAAAATGTAGAATCACATTAGCAGCCACCTGGGATTATGTAGAATCACATTAGAAACCACCTGCCATTACAAAGAATGACCTAAGAAGATACCTGGGATTATGTAGAATCACCTTAGAAGCCACCTGGGAAAATGTAACATCACAATAGCAGCCACCTGGGATTACGTAGAATCACCTTGGAAGATATGTGGGATTATGTAGCATCACCTTAGCAGCGACCTGGTAAAATGTAGCTTTACATTAGCAGCCAGCTGGGATAATACAGCATTACCTTAGCAGCCACCTAGTATAATGTAGCATCAACTTAGCAGTCACCTTGTATAACATATGTTTACCTTAGAAGCCACCTGGGATTATGTAGTATCACCTTAGAAGCCACCTGGGATAACAAAGCATAAACTTAGCAGTCACCTAGCAGCCAGCTGTGATAACATAGCATCACCTTACCAGCCGCTCACTTGGAATAACACAGCATCACCTTAGCAACCACCTGGGATAAGATAGCATCTCCTTAGCAGCCATCTGGGATAATGTAGCATCTCCTTAGCAGTCACCTAAGATAACATAGAATTACAGTAGCAGCCACCTGGGATAATATAGCAAAACCTTTGCAGCCACATGAGGTAACACAGCATCACTTTGGCAGCCACCTGGGATAAACAGCAACACCATAGCATGACCATAGCAGCCACCAAGGGTAAGATAGCATCACCTTGGCAGCCACTCAACTGGAAGAACATAGCATCACTGAAGTAGTCACATGGGATAGTAATAGCAACACCTTAGCAGCCACTAACCTGGGATGGCCCTAGCCGCTACCTGGGATAACATAGTAACCGACTATTAACACCATAGAAACATTTGCAATGATACAATGTGGTTGAGCAACACTAAAGTTACCCTGCAGAATTCCATAGCCACCTGGGACAACACTTTAGCAACCACCTGGGATACCAATGCAACAGCCTAGCCACACCTCAGAAACCACTTGGGAGTTCTAAAAGCCTTGGCCTACCAACAACACAGCAGCTATCCTCGCGGACCTCTGCTCGACCACTCACAGCAAAGCTGGTGGTCCACTGGAGTTTTGCTTAGGGTCTTTTTTGGTGGTCCGCCAAGACATATACAAGATACGACATTATTCTGTCGTGTGCTTTTCTGGTTTTGACCTTCTTTTGCTGTTTGACTACTCGTTTAGTTTGATCCCTTTCTGGCTCTCAATCTTCGTCTTCTCCCTCTCTCTCTCTCTCTCTCTCTCTCTCTCTCTCTCGCAGACCCTACCAACCTGTTTGCCTTCGCGGCCTGTCTCTTTCGGTTACCAACCTGTGCCTGTCCTAGACTCAGCTTTTTGCATCTTCCCTCATGTTGTGTCATGCGTTGTTGCTAGGTTGTATTGCTGGTAGTTAATAAAAACACTCTGACTTTTACCTCTGCGTTCATCAGCCTGGAGCCTGTTTTGTCCTGACACGAAGACAATAGCCTTGGTGGTCCGAGGGTAGACCAGCAGTGGCAAAATGTCACTAGGGTGCTGACGTTTTCAAGCCAGTGGACCGATAAAAATGCTTCCTCTCTGGGCACCTGGGATTCTTAAGCAGTGGCCTAGCATCTCTTTAGCAACTGCCTGGGATTTCACAGCAATGGCTTTGCCAAGACAAATGATCCTCTCCTGGTTTTAATTGCTTTTCATGTTGAGGTGTCAGTGCATTCTAACTGTTTGACTAAATGGAAATTCAAATCTCCATACGGCTGACAAATTAAAAGAAAACCTAAATAAATGAGTGGAGAAACTTGCTGGGTGCAGATGCTTCCAGACAGGTGTTCTGCAATTAGCATTCTACAGCGCTCTGTGGCATGTATGAAAATGCTGAGCAGGCTCTCTTGACCTCAATTCGTGGATCAAGATGGCAGGAGGAAGAGATCTAAATGACTTTGAAAGAGGGCTCATTATTGGGGCATGGATGGCAGGACCCCCACTCACACGACTGCTCAACTGACTGGTTTAATGGGAGGAGTGACTAACGTGACATCTGCATTTAGATCTGTGGGCAAGTCATCAGTAAATTGGGTCGGTAATTGGTGTTGAAAGTGCTGCACGTGACTAGAGCACCTGTTTCCCGAGAATGTCAATGCAGGACTGGGGTCAGCAAGAACAGTCTATTCCTAACTGCACAGAGAGGAATATTAGAGCAGGGCTGCAGTGGATAAACCCCTCATTACAAAGATGGATGCGCGTTGGAGAGTTTAGTGGTGTAGGGCCCATCAGCACAGAGGTGTGGAAAAAAAGTGATACAGTGAAATGAGTCATCCTTCACCACATTCGCCGCAAGTGGTTGAGTGCACTAAGGCTTCGTACTGCAGGGATCCAAATCCAGTTTACTGCCCAACTCTTTCTCCTGTCAAAATCTGTTGTTGGTGACCTGCAGATTCAGCTACGTCCCTCACACTAGTCTTTGGCAACGCCCAAATGCTCAGTCACTCCTTTTAGCCAATCATTAACATCTGCTTTGGAACCATTTTCCACACATGGAATGAGACATTCCCTGCACTGTAGAACCTCTTCTCAACATATGGATCCTGCACTCACTCCCTGCAGGTGTTTATAGCTCCGTCACCCTCATGTAGCACCTTCTGCAGGAGCCTGAAGTTACTACCACCTTTAACATGCAAGGTTTTATCAACATCACCTTAGCAGCCACCTGGGATAACACTGCATCACCTTAGCGGCCACCTGGGATAACACTGCATCACCTTAGCAGCCACCTGGGATAACACAGCATCACCTTAGAAGCCACCTAGGATAACACTGCATCACCTTAGCGGCCACCTAGGATAACACTGCATCACCTTAGCGGTCACCTGGGATAACACAGCATCACCTTAGCGGCCATGTGGGAAAACACCAGTCTGGGACTCTGGATCAAACCCTGCTGTAAGAATAGCCACAGCAGTGCAGGAAAGAGAACCTGTAGCAGGACCACCAGTGTCTCTGGTGATTGACCAATCAGAACAGAACGTCAGCAGAGTGTTTTAGACAGAGGGTGAATACAGATCCACAGAATGAGAAAAATATTATGTTTTGGAGAAGTTGAAGCAAATTGGCTGAAAACCGGAGTGTGCCTGATAACGGAACTTTCCGAGCTCCTAATGACTTTGCTGCTACTGGATAAAAAAAGAATCTGGCATGCTGTCATCCCAGCTATGATTAAGTTAGCATCTGTAATACAGGAACTGTTGACCCTCCCGCTGAGCGACTCTTCATGCTCCCCAAATCAGCCCAGATTGCTAATTTGAAGTTGACACTAAAAGTTGAACCGCATTTCAATTTGAATAATGATTCTTTATGCTCCACACGGCCGCTAAGATGCGACACGGCTTTTAAGGACACGTTTTCGAGGAAGCGTGAAGAGAGGAATTCAGCGTTATACTCTCTGCTGCCACGCCGGCTTAAGTCCCACACATGGTCCTTTTAATTGGCCAGCCAATGCGTGGGAAGTGTGCATTAATTGAGCGACGAGTGTCAGCTGTGTGTTTTAATTGTCTGGCGGGGGCGGGGGTCACGCGCTGTAATTTGCTGGACAGTGTATAGGTCATGGACAGTAATTGACTGTGATTGGACTCTGCTAGAGCTAATGTGTTGAGCTGAGGCCCTTCAGGGATGGACATGCTCAAAGCTTGCTTTATTTATAACCCGTGGCCGAGGCACGGACTGAACACGCAGCTTATTCTTTTCTCTATTAACGTTAAACAGACAGATTACGTCACATGTATGCTTAACGCTATTAATAGCAAAAGACAGGATTTGTTTGAATGGTAACGACCCTCTGTATTAAACGAGGCTGCCTTATCTCAATGCTTTCAGGCAGTATCGATCTACCATGTGCTCTAAGCAACAGCTAAGGATCAACACTGGGCTCTACATAATACATGTTTTCCAAGGATTGTTGGTATTACTGCCAGTCAGATGTAAAACTGATCTGGAAGAGTTCAGAAAGTCTGTCATACAGAGAATGTTGATTGTATCACACCCACAGTGTGGCTTCGGATTAGGATTCCGTCTTCTGTTAGTAAGGTAGACTTGAGATTTTAATTTACGGTGACTTAGCCTAGGCTATGTTGCTAGCTTGCTGTACCTAGAGGTAGTTGTAATTACTAGTCTCAGATGTGGTGTCTGGTTAGGCCAAGGTGAATTGCAGGGAGTGGCTTAAGGCCGATATATTCAGGAGGTGTCCTGTAGCCGTGTGTAGAGGTCCATCAACTCAGATGTCTGCCATCAACCTTGGCTAAGTCTCTCTTTCCATTTAGCTCATGTCTGTACTGATATCCGAAGATCCCATAGCTACCACAGGAAGGCAATACCAGTAATCACATCTACGCCCCACAGTTGTCACCCTCTCAGACCAGGGAGGTAGGTAGGCTCTGGAATTGTCAATCCGCTGTCCAGGAGGCAGACTTTAGACATCTTAGCCTTAGCATCCCACCACTTGCTGGACTTGTTGGGTTTGACTGAGACTCGGATCACCCCTGAGAACTCGGCAACTCCAGCCGTTCTATCCTCTGCCTTTAACTTCTCCCATTCACCGAGACAGACTGGCAGAGGTGGGAGCACAGGTTTGCTGTTGTCTAGAAAGTGGAACTTCCCTCCATTTTCATTTCCTCACCTTGCAGTTTATTCTATTAACATCACATGTATGCTATTAATAGCAAAAGACAGAATTCGTTTGAATGGTAACGGCCGTCTGTATTAAACGAGGCTGCCTTATCTCAATGCTTTCAGGCAGTATCGATCTACCATGTGCTCTAAGCAACAGCTAAGGATCAACACTGGGCTCTACATAATACATGTTTTCCAAGGATTGTTGGTATTACTGCCAGTCAGATGCAAAACTGATCTGGATGAGTTCAGAAAGTCTGTAATACAAAGAATGTTGATTGTATCACACCCACAGTGTGGCTTCGGATTAGGATTCCGTCTTCTGTTAGTAAGGTAGACTTGAGATTTTAATTAACGGTGACCTAGACTAGGCTACGTTGCTAGCTTCCTGTACCTAGAGGTAGGTGTAATTACTAGTCTCAGCTGTGGTTTCTGGTTAGGCCAGGGTGAATCGCAGGGAGTGGCTTAAGGCCGATATATTCAGGAGGTGTCCTGTAGCCATGTGTAGAGGTCCATCAACTCAGATGTCTGCCATCAACCTTGGCTAAGTCTCTCTTTCCAAGTAGCTTATGTCTGTACTTATATCTGAAGATCCCATAGCTACCACAGGAAAGGCAATACCAGTAATCTCATCTACGCCCCACAGTCATCACCCTCTCAGACCAGGGAGGTAGGTAGGCTCTGGAATTGTCAATCCACTGTCCAGAAGGCAGACTTCATCTTAGCCTTAGCATCCCACCACTAGCTGGACTTGTTGGGTTTGACTGAGACTCAGATCACCCCTGAGAACTCGGCAACGGCTATGTTGCTAGCTTGTTGTGCCTAGAGGTAATCACGGTTGCGCATTACAAAGCAATACGCAACTCTACTGTTAATCCATTTTTCTTTTTCTCCCGTTTCATTGCAACTAACTCGTCCCGCAGCTTTCGAGATATCGACTACTTTCCAACTCCAGACTGTCCGATATGATACACTGATGTGGGCTTGTATACAGCTTTTTGATCGGATGCACGGATTCAGAGTAGGAAGGAATGTTTTCCCATAGAGAATGAATAGGATCGAAAAACACGTGCCTATCTAACCTACTCCCGTTCGACCTAGAGACACCACCGAGCAGGCATTCAGTGTTTGATTGAACCGCACTCGTTCGCTTCTCCTTTTTGTTTCACATCCCTCGTTCCTCCCATAGAGTCCCAGTCATTCTTGGGCCCCTCTAGAGCCGGCTGTTTCGTTCGCCCTAGAGGCATGAAACTTCACATACACACTAAGGGCAGGTCCCCAAGTACTAATCCACAGCCATACTGACCCGCACTCGTCCATCTGTTGTTTATTCATCCCTCGTTCCTCCCATAGAGTCCCAGTCATTTTCGACCCAAACTAAGCAGTACTGCTTTTGTTCAACCGAGAGCCACCAAACTTCACATACTCACTAAGGGCAGGTGCTCAAACACTAATCCACAGTCATACCATCCGTTTCTCTTTCTTTTCACATCCCTCGTTCCTCCCATAGAGTCCCAGTCATTTTTGACCCAAACTAAGCAGTAACGTTTTTGTTCGCCCGAGAGCCACCAGACTTCACATACTCGCTAAGGGCATGTGCCCAAACTCTAATCCACAGTCATACTGACCCACACTCGTTTACTCATCCCTCGTTCCTCACTGAGCAAGCTGTGCAACCATCCTGCGTTTCCTTCAGGAAATGCACTTCTCTAGTTGTAATTACTAGTCTCAGCTGTGGTTTCTGGTTAGGCCAAGGTGAATCGCAGGAAGTGGCTTAAGGCTGATATATTCAGGAGGTGTCCTGTAGCCGTGTGTAGAGGTCCATCAACTCAGATGTCTGCCATCAACCTTGGCTAAGTCTTTCTTTCCATGTAGTTTATATCTGTACTTGTATTTACACTTCTGCTCTTCCACTATGTGTTCTACAATAGCCGTTCTTTCATCACACAGACCTAGAAGATCCCATAGCTACCAAAAGAAGGGCAATACCAGTAATCTCATCTACCCCCCACAGTAGTCACCTTCTCAAACCAGGAAGGTAGGTGGGCTCTGGAACTGTCAATCCGCTGTCCAGAAGGCAGACTTCATCTTAGCCTTAGCATCCCACCATTCGCTGGACTTCTTGGGTTTGACTGAGACTCGGATCACCCCTGAGAACTTGGCAACTCCAGCTGCTCTATCCTCTAACTTCTCCCATTCACCGAGACAGACTGGCAGAGGTAGGGAAACAGGTTTGCTGTTCTCTAGAAAGTGAAACCTCACTCAGTGTCTTCCCCCACTAACCCTCATATCATTGTCATTTATCGTTCTCCTTGTCCTCTAGGTAACTTCATCCACGAGCTAGACACTCTTCTGAGTCTCTTCCCCTCTTCCCCTCTTCCCTTCGACCTCACCCTCAACCCATCCCCTCCAACGCTTCGAGGCGGCAACACTCTGGACCTGATCTTCAGTAGACCTACCCCTGCGCTGGATATCACAGCAATCCCTCTTCACTGCTCACATCATCACTTTCTATCCTTCACTCTCCAGCTCTTCCTGTCCATATCACCCCTTCACATTCCTCCTTCACTCGGCGTAACCTGCGCTCCGTCTCTCCCTCTTCTCTTGCTTCAACCATCCTCACCACCGTTCCCCACCCTGACTCCTTCTCCTCTCTCTCCCTGAACACTGCTACCGACACTTTCCTTTCTTCACTCTCATCTGCAATTAACCAGTCATGTCCTCTCTCCCCTAGGTCAACAAGATCTTCTCCACCGGCCCCCTGGTTGACAGATGTCCTATGTAGCAACCAGATAGAGCTGAGGAAAGCTGAGAGGAAGTGGAGGAGATCCCAGCTCGACTATGACCTGTACACCTACCAAACCCTCCTCTCTACGTTCTCAGAGGAAGGTACTACTGCGAAGTCATCTTTCTACAAGAGGAAACTGGAAGAATCGGCATCTAAACCCACACAAACTCTTCAGTATCCTCAACTTCTCCCCCTCCACCCTTTTTCCCTTACCCCAGAGTACTTTGTCACCTTCTTTGACGACAAGGTGAATAAAATCCGTCAGTCTTTCTCTTCTGTCTCCACTCCTCCTTCCGTTAATCCTCATCCTCTGCCCACAATTTCCTTAACCTGCTTTTCTTCTCTTTCTACAGACGACATCCTGCAGCTACTGGAATCCAGCAACCCAACGACCTGGCCACTGGATCCCATCCCATCCACACTGCTCCAGTCAATCTCCCTGGGCCTGCTACCCTTTATCTCCTTCCTTATAAACTGTTCCCTGTCATCAGGTCATGCTCCACAGGCATTCAAGACTCCCAGAGAGGTTCCCATCCTGAAGAAACCCTCACTGGATACCTCAGCTCCTGATAGCGTCATTGTAAAGGGGCCGGGCTGAGGTGCTGTATTGCTGTAGGCTGAACAGGTGGGTATTTGTTACTCTAGTTGTACAGTGCTGTTAAAAACAGTGAGGTGAGATCATTCCTGGAACATACGGCCCTGAGTGGCTTACTGCTTTAACAGGAACGGTGGCAAAACACAGTAAGGCCTGATTCACACATACCACCTCTGCGTGGGGTGAGCGACGCTGAACGGCTTGATTCTCATTCCGATGATTATATTAGCAGCTCAGTGCATTCACACAGGCTGCGCAAGGGAGGCAGTGCTGCACTGACCAAGTGAGGTGTTTTATAGAGGGTACAGTTGAGTCACATTATTATGACCACTTACTACTTTCGATGGTGGCAGTGAGTTTAGGAAAGAAGTAACATGTTCATTCTCTAGGCCCACCCGTCCATGTGGAAGGCACTCTTATCCGATTTGGGTATGGATCCATCCTTGCAGATCACGTACACCCATACATGCTGATGGTCTTCCCTGGGGTGGATGGGATTATCCAGCAAGATAATGCTACATGTCACATGGCTAGAAATGTCCGGCATTAGTTGGAAGAGCATGACCAGGACTTCCAAGTACTACCCTGGCCCCCTAATTCCCCAGAATGAGCATCTGTGGGACCACTTCGATTACCGTGTGGGCGCTATGGATCCTTCCCCATACAGCCTCCAGCTGCTGTAGGTGCACTGCAGTCAGATACCAGTGACAACCTACCAGGACCTTCTAGCTGCTGTCCATAGCATTTACTCTGGTTATTAGCTGATGGTCATAATAATGTGACTTTACTGTGAATATCATGAGCCCAATGTTTACAAACCGTAATTATGCAATATAGGATATTGGACCCTTTCATCTGCATTTCTGCAATAATTCAACATCGGTACCTGACGTCAAATCCTCACAGCAATGTTCCAACACCTACCATGAAGCCTTCCCAGAACAGTAGAGGCTATTACAGCAGCAAATGAGGAGCAAACTCCTAAATAAGTCCCTCGATTGTAGGAGCAACTCAGGATATGGAGGTGTATCCAAACTTTTGAACATATAATCATTAATAGGGTGTATTAATAGAGCACCATAAGGTTTGATGCAGTGTGAGTAAATGTTCTTGTGATTTCAACTGATATTTTTGAACTGAACTGAAAATGTACACTTTCCTTCACACTTCCTCTCAAACCTCAGCCATGTCCTCATAACGAATAACCACCCAAGGACAAACTAGAGTAAAGCTAGTCTACAGCTTCGGCTCTTGACTCCTGACCTGCACGAAATGGTGCTGCACAGCACTGGACAATGCTCTATGGAGAACTTACCGGCATGTTTCCAATGAACTTTTCATAATGCTAGTTCGTGTATTCAAAAATGCTCTTAAGGGTCAGCTAACATGTACCTGATTGGAATACACTTACAGTAACGTATACTTGAAGCTCATTTAATTAAGTTAACTTAAGTAAAGCTGAAGAAAAATACCAGTCAAAAGTTTAGACACGCTTTCTCATAGAAACTCTTCTCCTTATGTGTATCTTAATGCTGTACTGTAGAATATAAGTGAAGACTTCAAACTATAAGATAACACTCGTGGATTTATTCAGTCCACCTTAAAAACCTCCAGAATGTACCTTTACTGGAGGGTGAACCAGCTTTCCTAACCTGCAGTGGAGCTGCCCTTATGAAATGATAATATATGGCAAGGTATTGGAAAATAAAGTGCAATATATTAAATAATATTATGTTATATATGGGAAACAAGTGCATATATTTTGCATATATTTATATAGTGATAAATATATTACAATATATTGTATAATACATAAAGAATTGCCGCTTTTCATATATTGAATATGTATGGTAGTATAATATATTCATTTACATATTTCATTTAATATGTAATAGACATCATATGTATTTCTCCATATGTGTTTGCATATATATATACATATATAGTTTTATATATGTGAGAATATTTTCATACATACATGTGGCAATATACAGTATGTATATATTCTCACATATATAAAACTATATATATTATCATATATGCAAACACATATGGAGAAATACATATGATGTCTATTACATATAAAATGAAATATATTACAATATATAAGTAAATATATATTACACTACCATACATATAATATATGAAACGCGGCAATTCCTTATGTATTATACAATATATTGTAATATATTTATCACTATATAAATATATGCAAAATATATGCACTTGTTTCCCATATATGACATTGTATTATTTAATATATTGCACTATATTTTCCAATACATTGCCTTATATTATCATTTCATAAGGGTGATAGAACAAGGTTTATTACTAAGCAGGTTTGGAGCGATTCTATTGGTCGGTCCCTCATGAATATTCACTAAGCTGAAAGGAGAACTAGAGCTTTTACACTGTGCAGAAAAAGAGATCAAAGTTTTTACACCACTGAATATATATTAGAGGTGGAGATATGGAGGAGTATCATACTGTGGTACATACAGAGTGTATGTGGTGTATCAGGATATGGACTGGTTCAGACTCTCATCAGTTGGAGCTGTTAATGGTAAGCCTGTAGAGTCTTTAACATCACCAACATCATCCAATCAATTAGGACTGCCTAAATTCGGGACTGGCACTGTATATTTCCCAATATATTTCCCAGTATACTTGTAAATGTACTATTTGAATACCTCTTGAGACTAAACTGGCCATGTTTTAGTTTATGTAAGTACACTTTGAGGTACACTCTTAGTAAACAACTACTGTAGTTTAGTAGTATTTAAACTACAAGTATATATAAGTGAACATAATATAATCCCTATAGTTTACTACACTCATCATCATAACAATAACTGCATAGATAGCTCCCCTCAGAAGGAATTAACCGACAGTAATGAGACTTGGTGTGTAGGTTTGACATTGTGAGACATGCAAACGATTCAAGTATCATGCTTAGCCTTTCATGTGACATAAGCAAGGACAGGCCTTATTACCGACCTAACTGACCCAACAGCCACGACTGCAGGCATTCAGTGAGCAGTGATCCCCCATGAGTCATCCTGTTAGTGCCAGCACCATGGACGGACGACTGCACAGTGCAGGACTATGTGCACACAGACCGCTATGATGGCCGCCCTTGACACCATGTCAACGTTGCCAAACACTGCACTGGTGTCGTGCCAGACTGTCATGGAGTGACTCAGCATGACAGCAGGTCAGCTTCAGGGACGAGTCACGGTTTTGTCTTGGTGGAGACGACCAACGAATCTGTGTGTGGAGGCACCGTGGTCAGCGTGGAAGGCCTGATGTCACTCCACCTCCACCCCTGCCTGCAGGAACAGTGTGGGAATATTCAAGCTGCATGGGAGGGATTATACCAGTCCAGTTGATTGGATGTTGTTGGTGATCTTAAAGACTCTACAGTCTTACACATAACAGCTCCCTTAGGAACGTCTACACCTCCATGCCGAGAGGTCACGCATGTAGCGTAAGCACACATGGCGGCCCAACACCATACTGAAAGACAGACTTCTGTATGTGTAGCTGAATTAATATTCCCCATATCAGTCTCTATGTATCATCATTTATTGATCCTGGGAACCTTTATCTTCCTTCCCAACAGCACCGCAATCCCATGGTCCCTTATGGATGCAGCTGTTCTTTTGATGATGAGTAAATATTATTTTTCCCCTTTAAAGTATATGACTAGATTTTGATGTGGGTATTATTTATATATGTAAAATATGCCTTTAATTTTACTTTAAGTAGACCTACCAGTGGACTACATATATTCAAATACATCTCTCAGCATTAGGGAAATAGTTATATTCCTTCCGGGTTCGACCTGAGGAGGTTGGGTTCCGTCCTTGAGCCTGGTTTAGTTGGTGTGTGGTTGGTTGGTGTAGCTCAGTGGGTTACACCACTACTCAGGGTGCCCCCTCTACATGTGGGAGACTGGGGTTCGAATCCCAGTCTGGGTGACTATGCTGAGCTACACCAATAAGAGTCCTTGGGCAAGACTCCTAACACTACACTGGCCTACCTGTAATCATTAACCTTGTAAGTCGCTCTGGATAAGAGCGTCATGTAAATGGTTACTCTCGAGGTTTCTTCCTCACTCAAGGGAGTTTTTCCTCACCACTGTTGCCTCTGGCTTGCTCAACGGGGGGCTTGGACCCAGTCAACCCCCCACCACCCCTCTCCTATGTCTGTACATTAACTCAGTGTTTTCCCTTTCCTTTATAACAAACTGATGTTCTGTGAAGCTGCTTTGAGACAACGTTGGTTGTAAAAAGCGCTATACAAAAAAACATTGATTGATTGATTGATTATAAATCCAAATTTCCAAACACATTAGGCTGTATGATAAAACAAGAGTACATAATTATATATTTCTCTATCAGATTATGAATTACAAGTTTACTTTCTGTATACTTTTCTATATAAGCTGAGTATGTCAGTAAGACAGCCTGACAGCATACATCGAACCACACATTATGAATGCAGTCATGCGAAGGCAAGCATGCGCAGAGTGCTTCCCCATACAGACCATGCAGCAGAACGATTAATCGCATTACAAACTGCGGTGATAAACGCTCATTAAGAGGCTTTTAAATATGAAAAATAAATAGCCTCCCTCTGTGTTTACTGTCATCTACTACGACCAAGGCTCTGTTTCAGAGGGCTGCTCACACATTCAACAAATTCAGTTATGTCAGTGTTAATTACACAGCACATGCATGTCATGTTGAGGTTTCCTCAGATTGCTTATCATTTAAAAGGCTTAATATTTCCTGTGATACATCTAATAACAAGCCTTATTCATCACCGCTGTCCAAAGAAACCCTCCAAATTCTCAAAGTCTACAGGGCAACTTTACAGGAGAGGCCACAAACCTCATTTAACTGTAATGTAAGTCAATGGAATTAGATTTCTCACCAAGCAATACTGGGCCATTTCTGTTGGTCCATTTATCATGAAGTGTTCACACAGTGTAAACAGCAGCTGCTGTGTTCAAATGATGCATAAAAGTAAAAATCGGCCAAGAATGGACATGCGTGTTTTTCTTTAGACAGCGAGGATATCTATTAGGGCTGCCCTCGAGAAGTCGACGAATCAAATTGTCAGTCGGAGACCCTTCAAGTCGACTGACAACAGTGACCTTTTTTTTCTTCCGTTAAACAGACTAAAGCTTACAGAAATGCACAAGAACTTTAAGAATGTAGAAAGACATGTTATTAATTATTAAAGGGGGGGTAATAAATATATATGGAAGGTCTAGCTGGGCTGTGACGTATCCTTGCTAAAAAATTCAATCCACGTGACGACGTGCGCTGGCGGTTCACCGCTGAAGGAAGCTGAAGCTGTGAAGCTGAGAAACACAGGGGGAACGATGTCTCAGAGAAAGTCTGGAGGAGCTTCTGAAGAAGAGAATCTGAACAAACTAAACCGAACCCTGCTAGTCATTCAGTCAGACACCCAACACTGCTCCAAACGAGGGAGCTGACGTTCGGTTTAGACGTAACGGCTGTTTGCGGTGAAGGAGAAACGGAGCGGAGACGTTTCGTTTTATTATAATTCCATCATTTTAGAATCTAAATTACAGATATTTATTTATTTGTCTACAGCTGAGATTATCTTTATTTAAGGATAAGTACAGTCACTTAATATTTCAGCGCGGGTAATATAATAAACGGTTTCAGGTTTACCATTCTTCTTTTCATGTAATAATAATTTAAATATGGACTGATCTGGTTTTATTTAGCAGGTCATTATTTATGAGAGATGAAAGGCGAAGGGTCCTCCTACTGAAGAAGCTGTTAGAAGTGAGATTAAAAGACTAGAAGCTATAAGCGCTAATGTTTAGCATGTATACGAGCTGCTGCCCGGCGCTGTATCCTGTAATTAAACCAGGCTCCAGTTCAGATCGATCATCATAAGCCCCGCCTCTTTTAGCTCAGAAATATGTTCTTGTGACTCTGCTGACTTTCTAAATGAGGAGGATCAGATCCGAACCGTATGCAGACTGATTTACTGAGTACTAGATAATGTACATGGAGAAAAAACACGAACGAATAGTCGAATTGTCGACCAGGACGGGCGAATCCAAAATTCTGAGTTGGGTACAGCCCTAATATCTATATACTCTGTTGTATGTATATTTGCGGTCGGGAACAGAAGCTTGTGTCTCCAGAATGTCTGTTTTACAGCACTAACGTTGTCTTCCATGTAAGAACAGTTTACTCCGAGTCTTTGTGGTTCATGCTTTATGAAGCTTGGACTGAGTATACACGGTTAACAATACCGTCTAACCGCTGAATCATCAAAAGACTGTCAGTTTGAATGAGTATGGGAAAGTATGAGAGGCGGCCTCTCCATGACAGTCTGGCACGACATCACTGCAGTCTATGGTGATGCTGATGCTGATGTTGAAGGGGAGCATAAATAGTGTACCCAAAATAAGATTGCACATTTCATCAGAATTATAAACATAGTTCGTAGAGCCCAAAAAATTGAAAGTGAAAGTAAGTAAATACGGATAATAAAATGAGCATATTTGTAAGGGTCTGGACTGTACCACCGGCTGCCGCGGCGGCGCAGTTCTGGCCGAACTACAACCCGGAACTCCAAACCCCAGAATGCCCCGGGCTGATCAAGCCAACGAGTGGCACCTGAGGCGGTAGCCATATAAGGCCCTACCACACAAACACCTCTGCTACACCTTTGTAGAGGGGTAGCCGGTACGGTACACCAGAAAGCTAAAAAGAGAAAGCGAAAAAGAAAGCAAAGAGAAAGCAAAGAGAAAGCTAATCTAAAGAAAAGAAAAGAGAGAAAGAAAAGAGGAAAGCTAAAGAAAAGAAAAGGAAAAGAGAAAAGTAACAAGTGTAGAGAGCGTGGGTCACTCTCCACACAAAGATCCACAAGTCCCCTTTCTGTTAAACCCTCTTCTGTTTATTTGTGATTTTTATCAACTTCTCCTTTTGTTTTGAGAACGCAATCCTGGCGTCTCCTTTGTTTGTTTTTCCTGCCATTTCTCCCTCTCCCTCACAAACCCCTCCTGATTTACCTCACGTGTACTACCGCATAGCGCAGTGGTAGCAGTGGGGTTTTCACTCCAAAGGTCTGGGGTTCGATCCCGCCTAAACCAGAATTCCAAAGCACTTCACGCATAGTTTCACGTGCATCCACATCCAGGAAGCCGCGCTGTGACAATATTAACAACATAGATCAAACCAGAAACCTAAAAACAAAAATATATACATTCATAAATAAAGTAACATGAAGATAAGTAACATATTAAAAGATTATAGCTATAAAACAATAAAAAAAATTAGATTACATTTAGCTGACGCTCTTATCCAGAGCGACTAACAAGGTTAATCATACTACAGGTGGGCCAATGTAGGGTTAGGAGTCTTGCCCAAGGACTCATATTGATGTAGCTCAGCCTAGTCACCCTGACCGAGAATCGAACCCCTGTCTTCCATATGGGGCGCTAGCTCCCTGGCAGGTAGTGGTGATCTCCACTGAGCCATACCAACCAGTCGGGAAAGCCTCATTCGAGCAGGGTGCCAAAACTTTTGCACACGACTATGAGCATTACCCCCTGGGATGACTGTCAAATTAAGCGAGTGAGGAGTGAGTCACCCAACGCTGTCAAAGGCCCGTCTACCCTCTACAGTCTGAGAAGAAGAGCGTGCGTGATTGCTCATGATCAGTCGTTTATCACGTAAGGAGCGAAGGGCAGATATCGAGCTCCTCGTGGAACAGAGCTGCTGCTCTTTCCTGCTTTCGGGTCGCTGTCCTCTCGAGGATTGTCCCGCTCCCCCGTGGCTTTTTCAATTTACACGTTATCACTCCCATAGAACCTTCACACACCCTCTGAGTCTGCTCGTGTTAGTTCAGTGACAGCTCCGGCTGTGCGTGTCTGTGTGTGGGGGATGAGAACGTAGCTGTAGTCGCACTTCCCACCAAGACAAGAGGAGGCATTTCCAGAGAAAACTTTCCCGATGTTGTTTTTCTTTCTCGGTGAAAGCTTGCGTTTTGTTTGTGCCGGCGCCTTTTGAAGACAGCGGGGGTAGAAATCCCACCCGCTCCTCCCCTGTGCTCTGACCTTCGGCTGCTTTCTGTCTCTTGCCTTTCATCTTCAGAGAATTGGCGGTGTGAGGTAGTGTTGCGGCGGCACACAGATGCCATATGTGTGTTTGGTGTGTGTGTGCTTTTGTGCCGGATTCCGGGAGAGTAAAACCCTGGTCCGCCTCTTTCTGTCTCTTGACAGGCTGCAGTTTTCTTTCGGTGTAATTCCTTGACAGTCGTATCATATGTTCCTAATCCAGTGGAGCTCCGTTGGCATATTCCATATTACATGTAGAACTGCACTTCCCATAACCTCTCGCTGGCAGACTGGCCTGGGTAATAATAGAACACATGAGACCATGTTATGTAGCCAGAACAGGAAACTGTAGTCTATTCAGTCCCAGACTATAGTAAATAAGTTCCTACCAGATGCGGTGTATCCACCTGGGTGCCAGCATCATGGCCAACCCATCCCACCCCTGTCATGGACACTTCACCCTACTGCCGTCTGGTACAAGGTACCAGACCATCCGATCCACCACCAACAGATTCCACAACAGCTTCCTCCCTGAGGCGGACAGATTACTGAATGCACTGATGCCCCCCAATATACCCCTTACATCACCCACCACAGATGGTCAGTACCCCTGTTTACTAACATGGCACACCTCTATCACGACCTGCCGCTATACGACAATTCCCCATCCATACACTCATCATCAACGTAATACAGCAGTAGTGTCTCTCAGCCCGCCATGTTTGCTAACGTAACATGCGAGATGTCTTAAGAGTTGTAGAGGTTCCTAATCATGTCCTGTGATAACAAACGGTCATCTTGGCACTGACCGCGGTGCTGCCACACACGGATTCATTGGTCATCTCCACCAAGACCAAAGTGGAACTGAAGATGACCTGCTGCCGTACTGAGTCACTGTCAGCCATGACAGTCTGGTGCAACACTATTGCAGTCTTTGGCAACGTTGACCTGGGCTACGTCCGAAATGGTAACTTAAGCAGCTGGTACTGAATTGAATCTAGCCCATACCTCTGTCCTCTGACCCGGATCTCCACTGATGTCACGTAACAGCCACAAACCCCATTCTTTAAAAGCCAAAAGTTGGCGAAATCTTTACCATCTGTTAACGTGAGGAGCGCTCGCTGTGGTTAGTCACAATGGGGTACATGCACACAGATTATTATTATTATTATTATTATTATTATTATTATTATTATTATTATTATAAATATACAGTGCAACAACAAAAATGAGGATATGGTGAAAAGGTTTTTGTTAAAGGGTCATATTTTATATTAATCAGAAAGTTTATCGTTTGAATTTTATTATTAAAAGTGAACTTTTTCCATGATATTCGAATTTTTTGATGCGGTACTGTATGTATCACTACGTTAGCATTGTTTAATAAACAAACATTTAGCCGAGGGCTAACATTAACTAACTGTTGCTGATGTCTGACACAATGTCTGAATAATACGAGTGACGTCGTTGACCGTAATCCTGGGCAAATCCTGAAGCGAGCGAGTGAAAAACGCCATAGCTGCGCTGTTTACTAGCAAGACAGGAAGTGATGAAGCTGGCTGACTCGAAATGCGGAAGAGACTGTGCATATAGGCTATTAACACTTCCACATGGAGGCATTGTCGAGCAGGAGGTCACAGAAAACGAAAGCTGAGGAATTTATTCACTTGTAAACAGCGGGCTCCCCACTTTCCGCCATTTTTTTTCGGCGTTTCGAACGGCTCTGCAGCTCCCGTGGAATTATGGGATAGGACAGTGTGCTTTGGTGGCATACTTCAAAACCTCTCCAGATGTAGTATGTCATCCGGGGACTTTAACTATTCTCGCGTACTGCTTTCGCATACTGTACAGTATGGAAGTACGCCATTTCAGACACAGCCATGGTGTTATGGTTAGACATCGTAATGGTCTGCGTGCATGTAGTCCTGCATCCTGCAGCCGTCTGTCAATGGTGCTGGCACTAACCGGATGACTCATGGAGGGCATCACTGCATGCTGAATGTCCACAATGGTGACTGCTGCATCAGTCAGGTACAGAGATAAGGCCAGTCGTTGCTTAAGTCGGCTAAACGCGGTTGAACACGGAAGTTGAATCATTTGCATACCTCACAATGTTAAACCTACTTACCAAGTTTCATTCCTGTCAGTTGATTCCAGTTGGTGCAGCTGTCCGTGCAAATTATATTTTGATGGCGATGAGTGTATATTAAGAACGACTCCATTTGCTGTGAAGACTCGAAAACTGGCACACAACTTCTACAGCCACTTCTATCACTAAAAGCATTCTTACCAGCTCCATCACGGTCTGATTTGGAAACTGCTCAGCCTAGGAACACAAGTGTCTGCAGAGGGTGGTTAAGACAGCCCAGTCAATCCCAGGAGCGGCTCTTTCACCATTAGATGACATTTACCACTCCAGGGTCCTCAAGAAGGCCCACAGAACCATCAAGGCCAAAACTCATCCTCAACACAACCTCTTGTCCCATCTGGCAAACGATACAGAGGTCCAGTCAAGTTCGAAATTGAGGACCACCAGATTACAGAACAGTTTTTACCCTCAGGCCATCAGAGCTCTGAACACCTCGATGCTTCCAACCACTGTCTCACCTCAAGCTCCTCTACCACAAGCATCAGACCAGTAATGCCCTACGAGATGACCACTAAACATTACAGACCGCTTAATTGCACAGACTGCACGTTTTACTCGATTCACTGGTGATCATTGTGGCACTTCTATATTAGACCTTTATTATTATTATTATTATTATTATACTGATGGTTATACACTCTGTGTATGATAATACATGTACACATTTGAAGGATACTTGAGTCTTTGGGCTGTTTATATATTGTTGAGGATGCTCTAATAGACTGTATTGTGTCATGGCATTAAGGGTGAGAACTCAAACTCATAGAGAGTGAGAGATGTCATTTGTCCACAGATACATTTATTAATTATTGAATTATTTACTGACTCTTTGGCCATTCAGACACACAACACTGGCTGTATTTGAAATGGTATACCCATCACACTACAGCCAAATTAATAATCTGCAGTACAATGAAGATCCCCGGATGGTGTTCTACTTCAGTTGGGGTTTCTAGTACCCAGAGGGTATAGTATACCATCTTCATGGTGTACTGCATCCCACCATGCACTGCAGCCTCACCAGCTCTCAGCCTGTTTCAGCCAGAGAAAATGGCGGGAGCTAAAAACAGCCCACTCCGAGTATAAAGGTGGGTGTAGTGATTGTAGTGGGGGTGTGTTCATCAGAATGAGCCTCCGAAAAAAGATAAACACGCTTTAGAGGATCAGTTTTAGAGTGAAAGAGTTTAGGGTAGTTAACAGCTAGGCTAACCGTATTTCAAGTGAGCTGAGCAGAGTTAGCAGCAGCTAGCTCTAAACAGCGGATACAGTAATAGCTCTGAGGTAAATGTGGGTGTAGTGATTGTAGTGGGTGTGTGTTGATCAGAATGAGCCTCAGAAAGTTAAATATACAGGTCTGCAGATTAATAAAAAAACATGTTTCAGGTTGTGAAGCTGAGCAGCGTTAGAGTGGATACATAATTTACAGCTCTGAGGTCGTTTTAGAGTGAAATAGCCGAGGGGAGCTAACAGCTAGGCTAACCGTATTTCAGTTAGGATAGTCATCAGAGCAAAGCCTCTTGGCTGCGTCCGAAATGGTGTGCAAAGGACACAGCTAAAATGGCGGCTGTAGTGCGTCTGAGAACGTTTGCATAACGCACACTCACATACTAACAGTATGTACTTTAACGACTGAGCAGTACGTACTATATCAGCCTTTTGTACATTATACATATACAGGGGTTGGACAATGAAACTGAAACACCTGTCATTTTAGTGTGGGAGGTCTCATGGCTAAATTGGACCAGCCTGGTGGCCAGTCTTCATTAACTGCACATTGCACCAGTAAGAGCAGAGTGTGAAGGTTCAGTTAGCAGGTAAGAGCACAGTTCTGCTCAAAATACTGCAATGCACACAATATTATGGGTGACATACCAGAGTTCAAAAGAGGACAAACTGTTGGTGCACGTCTTGCTGGCACATCTGTGACCAAGACAGCAAGTCTTTGTGATGTATCAAGAGCCACGGTATCCAGGGTAATGTCAGCATACCACCAAGAAGGACGAACCTCCACCAGCATCACGTAGGGACCTGGCCACTATCCTGCAAGAAGAATGGCTTAAACTCCCTCTGACCACTGTGCAGGACGCAGTATATGTCATTCCCAAGACGAACTGACGCTGTATTGGCCGCAAAAGGAGGCCCTACACCATACTAATAAATGACTGTGGTCTAAAACCAGGTGTTTCAGTTTCATTGTCCAACCCCTGTGTATATATATATATATATGTATACACACACATAAGTGGTTGGTATATATTTTAAGTTATGGACCACTTCTAAGTTTAAAGAGGAACTAATAAAAGATATCTAGGTATCTGTAGAGTCTTCAAGAGTGGGTGTCTCTAAACTTTTGACTAGTACTGTATATCAAGCTCCCTCAGCATGTTAGCTAGGCTCTCAGTGGATAACCCATCCTCAAACCCCCATACAAATGAAAGAAAATCCTCCTAATGCGAATAATCAAAAGGGTGAAAAAACATTATTAGCCGAATCCATAGCGGAAAGTACAGTACGGTAATGGAGCAAATCAGGAAAATCAATGAGATACGGAAAAAAAAACATTCGGAGGATGAGCACTGAGAAGGTGGCCCGAGAACAAAACAGGAGGGTAATGGAAAAGTACATGGAGTGGAAGAGAAGAAGGAGAGAGGACGGATGACGACCTTGCGTCAGGCAGAGAGTAATCATTTGCTCGTCTAGGAGCCATCTCGCTCTCTCATCTCGCAAGCCATTAGCCGTGCTGCTGTAATGAATGTGTTTTATTTATCGCGGAGACAGCGGCTAACTTTAGCCTTGATGAGGACAATCACGCTCACCTTCAGACACCTTTATTCATCCACCCACCTCACCGTGCGCTGTCTCGCTCCGTCTCTTTCACTTTCTCTCTGTCTTTGTCCAACCTGTTGCTGCTAAAGAACCTGTGCTTACACAGCTTCAAATGTTGACAGTATGTTGAAGAGAGGTTTATAGAAAAAAAGCCACGGCTGCCGAACACAGCGGCGTGTTGAGGTAATAACACAGCCGTATCGAGGCTCTTCTAATTGCATTTTACCACAAGCCGCTGACCAGTATTGACTGTCAGTGGACTTTTCCATGCGGCTTCACTGGAAGTGTAACGGTTGATTACGAGCACTTGACTATTGCGCATGCGCGCTGAGCTGTAGCTCTAGTTGTAGCCTAGCCTCCCGTCTGATGCAGCTGCTTCTAAGTTACTCTGGACAGTAATGGTGAGATGTGTGGTTACTTGGGCCAATAAACGCCACTTCTACCCCGTATGCAGTGCATCCTTGGCGTGTATCTTTAGAGAGTCCCGGGACCAGTGCCTGGCTCCTGCACCGCACCCTTTTCACCCTTACAGCTGGACTACTTCTTCAAGGGTTCTTTAGTAAGGACAATGATTATACTGTATATACACTGATCGTCAAAAAGAATAGCTGCACCCTGAAGGAGGTGTGGGATTGCAGTGCTATTAGGGTTGCTACCTGTCCTGTAAAATACAGAATCATCCTTTATTTGTCAATTAAATGTTGCATCCTGTATTAAACCAACACAGGACGTGATTCGTTCTGCATTTCCGGAAATGTCCGATACACACGTCTGTCCCACATACATGAATGATCACAATCTCTCGCCCCTCAACCCCGGACTCAGATACGGGACGTGATTTGTTCCGTACTACCGTAAATGTCCGATGTGTCACACATGATTGATCACACTCTCCCCCAACAACCGTCCCGCCCCCTGGCTCAAATACAGGACGCGATTTGTTCCATATGTCTAACACACGTCACTCACACATGACCACGCCCCCAAACCCCGCCCTCCGTCCTTTATTTTCATTTCTGAAAGGTGGCAACCCTAGATAAAGGTCACCAGGAACTATAAACGATGATCAGTTTAGACTGATATGATCAATATTTGTTGAGCTACACATACAGAAGTCTGTCTCTCAGTGTGGTGTTGGGCGGCCATGTTTGCTAACCCAACACCCAGACGCCTCGGCATGGAGTGTAGAGGTTCCTAATGGTGTCCTGTGATAATCCATCCCATGCAGCTTGAATATCCTCACACAGATTGTATGGTAAGGGTGGAGGTGGAGTGACCCCAGGTCTTCAAACCGTTCATCTTGGTGCTGACCACGGTGCCTCCACACACTGATTTGTTGGTCGTCTTCAGCAAGACAAAAGCGGGGCTCGTCACTGACGATGACCTGCTGCCATACTGAGTTGATCAATGATGGTCTGGCACGACTCCATTGCAGTTTTTGGCAATGTTGACGTGGTGAAACTCAAGACCTTAGAAACTCAAGGCACCAAAGAACTCAGTGAAGGTGCTCCACCATGCTGACCAAACTGTTGCACACGGTACTTTTAAAAAAGCCTTCCTGCGTGACTCTGCAGGACTCATGGGAATGAGACTAAATTGCAATGTCATGCATGGGAGCAAGCGGCTAACCAGCCCTCTTGCACTCTTTACTGCTAAGAGTATATCAGCTCATTAAAACTAGATTGCCCATCTGCACAACACGCCAAGCGAAGGCTCCACGCGACATCTGCGGTTGTTCATGTTGTTCAGTTACTCTGAAGTTGTGCATTGTTCACCGAACATTGCCTCCACAAGAAGTATGCTGAGACTCTAAAGAACCTGGGTTAGAGTTCCGAGCAGCTTCTGCTTGGAGTCAGATCGTCGGACATCTCTCAGTGGTAAACTGTACAGTGGTAAACTGATAAAGGACTAGGGTACAAGGAGAAGATGTTGGGGGTGGGGGTGGGGGTTGAACTGGAAATGTAAAGTAGGCTTTATAGGGCATTAGATTGGAAGAAGGAAGGGTTTCAGGGCTTGCCACAACTCTAACACACTTGATTACTTTTTAAACAAAAGTATTTTGACATATCTACAACATAACTACTGCATATCCATTCATTCATTCATTTATTCATTCATTCCTTCACCCATCTTCTAAGCCACTTATCCTTGAGCCAATAAGCTTACCCCAGCACTCACTGGGCAGGAACCAGCCTGACTGGGCATCTGCTACACATTGTTCTACTACTTCACTATGGTGAGTGCGCATAAATCTAGAACATAAATACTTGCCATTGAACTAATGGTCCTGAATAGGTGATTTTGTTGATGTTTGACTCTTTTTAAAGAGCACTGGTGGCTAGGAAGAAATCATAAGTCAATGTGGGACCATGTTTATGTGCAGATCAGGACTGTTTTTGCATATCACTTAATACGATGGCTCAGTCTTATACCATAGCATATCTCTGCCACAGCAGCCCTGCTGCCTTTGGTTAATCACAACCTAGCTGAGAAAGTTAATGTTCCTCATATGATAACCATAACTGTTTGCATAACCATTATTCATGGAAACGTGTCCATTCTAATGATGCACACCAAACAGCTTGAGTGCCATTAGCTCTCCCTTGTTGAGAACTCTCAGTCTGCTAGACTTAAATGAGCATGAGTAACAAGGCAGATGAATAAAAATGCAAGACACAAGAGCTGGGTAGTACACATCATTGGCTTACCGCACATCTACTTGCAGATAAACAGCACAAGGCCAGATGAACCCCATCACAACCAGCCTGTTGAAAAACCTTCAAGCATTTAAAATATGATGCTGAAAGTCTGGAAAACTGACCAATTCCAATAAAAACAGGCATATGGCCTATACAATATGCATAATGAAACGTCCCATATTGGTTTAATACGGGACGCAATATTGTGACAAAGCCACATGAAATGTGTTTTTAGAGGAAATACATATTTACAGGGGTTGGACAATGAAACTGAAACACCAGTCATTTTAGTGTGGGAGGTCTCATGGCTAAATTGGACCAGCCTGGTGGCCAATCTTCATTAACTGCACATTGCACCAGTAAGAGCAGAGTGTGAAGGTTCAGTTAGCAGGTAAGAGCACAGTTCTGCTCAAAATACTGCAATGCACACAGCATTATGGGACATACCAGAGTTCAAAAGAGGACAAACTGTTGGTGCACGTCTTGCTGGCGCATCTGTGACCAAGACAGCAAGTCTTTGTGATGTATCAAGAGCCACGGTATCCAGGGTAATGCCAGCATACCACCAAGAAAGACGAATCACATCCAACAGGATTAACTTTGGACGCAAGAGGAAGCTGTCTGAAAGGGATGTTCGGGTGCTAACCCGGATTGCATCCAAAAAACATAAAACCACGGCTGCCCAAATGACGCTGTATTGGCCGCAAAAGGAGGCCCTACACCATACTAATAAATGATTGTGGTCTAAAACCAGGTGTTTCAGTTTCATTGTCCAACCCCTGTACATGTCACTGAAGAAATGTAATTATGTACTACACACCCCTGCTGCAACCAACTCACCATTTGCACCAATCTTAACACAAATCTCAAACACTGGCCTATGGTGCTTGGCCCCCTAACATTGCCACACGCATGCTCGTCTGCCCGATTGACTGTGAACTGCTTTGTTTGTGTTTGCATTCCTGATTAATTCATTGTATTCATTTCCTTTAACGTGGCAACACTTATGTTTACATGCATGTGACTAATTTCATTAACTTGGCCGAGCATATGCGTCCACGACGCTTTCCTGGGGGTCTGACGTATGCAGGACTGTGCATAAAATACAAAATCAAGGGTTCATTATGGTTCTGTATATGCAGCGTGATTTAGCCACACTCGAATAAGCATCTCCCACTTGATTGCTTTGTGTGTGTGCGCGAGTGTGCATGCGAGAGAGAGAGCGAGAGAGTTCTTCTTTTTCTCCGTATCTCTGTTTGCACACTCCTTCTCACTCTGAAGCCTGAATTAGACACAGATGACTTTCGAGAGCTGTTCAAAGTCCACACATTAAATCAATACAATTATCTCAAGCAAGCGTGAATGTGGAAAAGCCATACACACATATGCTCACACGCACACACACACACACTCGCACACGCACTCGCACATCCACCCATGGAAACAGAGAAAGCACTATTTATAGAGCTGTGCCCTAAACCCACCAGTGCTATTTATTCTCGCTGCTTTCTAGTCCAACACACCAGAGAGACCACCAGAGACTCACAGGCACACACACCCAGGATGTTTGGAAATCTGCAGGTGCTAACTAATTAGCCTCTCGCCATTACCTCTCGTCTCTTGTGCCATTTATCACCAAAAAGAGAGGAGGGCAAATATGTACAGACGGCTGATATAGACAGAGCTGCTATAAAGGGTAGGTATGCACAAGTCAAGATGGAAATAGGTGGAGCCACGTTAAAACATTCATCTACTGAAGAGCGAAAATCTGTAGCAGATTATTAATCTGTTTAAAATACATTAACAACACACCTGTACTCACTGCCACTCTATCAGAAACACTTAACCTAGACATCCACTCACTCGTCATTAGACTTAGACTTTGTAGAGCACAGTGGACCAGGCTTTGACTTCCGTGCTATGTCACAGCCTTAGCCTCGTTTGTCGACTGTAGGGCCGAACACTTCAGAGCATGGGATGTAAGTGTTCTTGTGACATAGCGAATGCCTACAAACTGATGAAATAAGCTCACCAGCTGTGATTGGATTTGGCATGGGCTGGACAAGTTTCTGGATGTAGGCCACATGAGGGTTGCTCAGTTGGTGCAGATTTGGTGGATGCCTCCCTGGTACAATTCCGAGGAGAATTCCCTGTAGACTGGGATTTTAGCCACTGCTGGTAGACCCGTATGACCGTACGCTTCCATACACCTGCAGATTCAGCTACTTCCTTCACACTATGGTCTTTGGCCACGCCCAAATGCTCAGTCACTCCTTTTAGCCAATCATTAACATCTGGAGCCATGTTCCAAACATGGACCGAGACATTCTCTGCACTGTAGCACCTCTTCTCAATCTATGGATCCCGTCACTCACACCCCACAGGTGTTTATAGCCCCATTATCCTCATGCAGCGCCATCTGCAGGAGCCTGAAGTTGCTACCACTTTAAACTTGCATGAGACGTCTGGCCTGTTGCGTTAGCAAGGACAGTGGTCCGATGCCATGCTGAGAGACACTACCTCTGTATGTGTAGCTCAATGAATATTACCCATATCACTTCAGATATAATATACAGAAGTGACTCGGAACTGTGTGTTCAATAGGTAGACTTCTCTGAGTGAGTTATCATAAGACTCACAACCAAAAGACAGTAAATATACCCAGATGGCATGCACTGCTGGTCCACCGTCGGCACAGACACTCTGCAGTGAGCCTAAGGTGGCCCACATATTTACAGCATGCATTTGGCCCACCTGTCCCAAAGCAGATCTAGTCCAGTTCTAGCACAGATACAGCAAAGTAGCCCATTTTTGGCTGAGGCGTATGTGACCCACATTTCGGAACGGAAATGGCTGTCAGATGAAGACGGGGCCAGAGTAATTCTGCTAGCTGGGTAACATGCTACAAACATTAAAAACACCAAGAAGAATATCGGATATACTTTCTTCAGATTTATTTGGCGTCGTTGTTTATTCAATTCCACAATGTTTAATTAAATATATTTCATTAAATATATAATGAACTTTTCCATTGTAATATTTAGATATTAATCTAATAAATACACATTTAAGGACAGATTTTTTTTTTCCCATACACGTACCAGTTTAGGGGAACATTTGATTTTTGAATATTTAGTGAGTGTTATCAAATTAAATTGATTTGTTATTACTGAACTGAATTATGTTATTAATAAAGAAGCCCAGAGAGACTCTGATTTCTGAAGGGATATTTAATATTAATGTTAGACTTTCTGTTATGTTTTTTTTTTTTACATTAACCATTTATCATAGTTGAAAACTACACGCTACAAAGACTCGGTATCAGGATAAGATCAGACGATCCTTAATTAATCCCACGGTGGGGAAATATGCAATATGATATTATATTATGTTATTTTATATGATATATTATATTATATTATATTATATTATATTATATTATAAAGTATAATATAATAAGATAAAATTATATAATATATTATATAATTTTATCTTATATTATATAATTTTATCTTATATAATTTTATCTTATATAATTTTATCTTATATTATATAATTTTATATTATATAATTTTATCTTATTATATTATATTATATTATTATTTTATCTTATGTTATTTTATATGATATTATATGATATTATACTATTTTATATGATATTATATTATATTATTTTATATTATATAATTTTATCTTATATTATTTTATATTATTTTATATGATATAATATATTATATTATTATATGCTATTATACTATTTTATATGATATTATATTATATTATTTTATATTATTTTATATGATATAATATATTATATTATTATATGCTATTATACTATTTTATATGATATATTATTTTATATTATTTTATATGATATATATATAAAAAATAATATTATTATTATATGCTATTATATGACTATTTTATATTATAGGATATTATTTTATATATTATAGGAATTTATTACACTTATTTTATATATTATTAATATCATATAAAAATTATATTACACTATAGGATATTATAGGATATTACACTATAGGATATTATAGGATATTATATTACACTATAGGATATTATAGGATATTTTAGGATACTGGCCTTGGTTTAACCTGGTATCAGTGATATGGCCTATCCCTAGTTACCAGTTGCCATAAGCTGCCACCCACCACAGTACAGGCTGGGCTCCAGGTAAAATCTGCTCAGGTAACACATGCACGAAAGAGCAAGCTAAAGTGGCTCACTTCTGTTTAAACTGTACCCCTATCAATAATAAATCCTCAACGACATCAACAACTTAATTCATATCCATATTTAACGTGTGACCCTATAATATAAAGTGTTCCCGCCATATTGTTTATGTGCCTGCAGCTCATTCAGGATGAGAAGAAACAGAGCATGAAAGACAACAAGTACCTGATGAAAAAAGAGGACAACTAGTGAACTAGGAGGGAGCAGTAGAGTGGATTAAGGGCAGAGACAGACAGAGAGACAGAGAGAGAGAGAGAGAGAGGGAGGGAGCGGAAAGATAATTAGAAAACACACCTGTAGGCTGGGTGGAATCAGTCAGACGGAGGGCCTTATTCTCAGGTAGCGGGTGTCAGTCTACAAATGAGGAGAGCAGCGTGCTGAGAACTTCATTAGAGAAGATGGATCACCCCTACTTTTATCTGGAGCACACACGCGCCGGCACGCAGGCGTGCGCTTTTGTGTATACGCGCTGGAACGGCTCGCCTCTCACTCCCTAGATCGGTATTGCCATTATAGATTAGTAACAGAGATTAGCCTGTCCCCAAAGCTGTCCCTATTAAACCTGCAAACATCATTTGTCTTCGAGTAGCAGCACACGCCCCGAGCGACGAAGCTGCGTCTCCAGAACAGAGCCTAATGTACTCGTTCAGTTTCTTCAGCTAGACAAAGTTTGTTGTACTGCAGAGCTGCTGGAGGGCTGGGGTCCTGGTGTTCTAGGAGGCCAGAGGAAAGCCTGCAATGTCAGAGCACTCCTGACTTTGGTTTTACAAAAGTTGCAATGGAGTGTAAAGTGCACATGTAAAGTGCAAACTGACTTTACACATGATGCCTTGTGAGTTTGTACTTGTACATATCGGTCACATGTGGAGGCTCTTAGGGGTGCAGCAGGAAAAGACAGGCTTGGGTCTTGCGACTGTGTGGACATTATTAGTGCACCGGTGGTGCTGTGGAGTAATGGTTTTACAGGGTGGGCTGTGAGTGTGTGTAAAGACCTCCAGCTAGCGTGTCATCTTGCGGTAGGGTTGCAACCGTTCAGAAATAAAAATAAAGGAGGGAAATACAGAACAATAACGGAACAATAATGGACGATTGCTTATTTTACGGGACGAGTGGCAACCCTATCTTGGGGGTGGCACGGTTGGTGTTTTTTTCATTTTGGCCTTAAGATTTAGTGCTACCTTTCCCACAGCTTCTTCTACATTGACATTATGTTGGTGTCAGGGATGGGATAGCGCCCCCAAATGGTCTGGAGACGAATGCCGATACCACAACTACAGAGATGCCTGGGGCCCGGGGGCAAGCCTGGCTGACGACTGCTTAGGAAGAAGTACCATGGTGAGGTTCGTCAGGAGGGCCCAGCTGGAGGACAGGGAAAGAGACACAAGTGATGAGAAACTGGCTGTGTGCAAGATGACCTGGGGTCATTATGATAGCTGTTAGCATCAGATTCCATGCAACAAGTAGTTCTCAGTAGACTGTTTACTGATCAGCACTTGAGTGGGAAAAAGCTACAGCCCTGCAAAGACCTTAAACGTTCCGGTGAGGGCAGCTGGTTCAGGAGTATGCGGTTGGAGAGCATGTAAGGCCAAACCAGCGTCTCTGCACAAGGCCGCCCTACACGATTTCTCTCGGGCTAATGATGTAGAAGGTAAGACAGAAGCTAGCAGCGATGCGAAATGCCCTGCAGGATGCCCTGGAGGTAGCAGGAACACCAGGAACACTGGCACGGCGTTCCCAGTTTTCCTCCCTGCCCGTTTCTGTCTTTGTTTCCCTTGCCTCATGTTCCTGTCATATTCCATGTGCTTTTGTTTATGTTGTTTTCTAGCCCCTCCTTGTCTCCACCCTCATGTCACGCCCCTCACATCTACTTAGTTTGTGGCTCCGCCCCCTCCCAGGTGTTCCGTGTTAGTCCTTGTCTATGTATACGCCATGTCGCTCCCTTTGTGCTTGCTGGGTGCTTTGTTTCCCAGTCCTCTGCTGGTACTCTGTGGAGTGCTTTTGTTTCTGGTTGTGTTGGTTCTTATTAGATCAGTCAAACTTGCACATGCATGCTGTCTCCTCGTCTCTCTGTGTTCTAAACCCAGAGAACAGTCTTTTATTTTTCATCAGGCAGCTGCTAAAAATAGCTAAAAGATCATAAATCATAGAAACAATGTTTCAGTGTTTGGAACAATGTACTCTGGCCATAATACATGAAAACAGAACAGGCAGCAATTCAGCTCATCATGTTTGGAGAAGGAAGATTAGGTGCGTGATCCACAGAGCAACATCCATCATCGCCAAGATGGCTGCACAAGCAACCAAAGAGACCCATTAACATTTTCTTTATAGAAATTG
This sequence comes from Prochilodus magdalenae, assembly GCA_024036415.1. Classification (NCBI taxonomy): domain Eukaryota; kingdom Metazoa; phylum Chordata; class Actinopteri; order Characiformes; family Prochilodontidae; genus Prochilodus; species Prochilodus magdalenae. The sequence continues at coordinate 40,215 of JAMWET010001234.1, read as the reverse complement.
CTAGTAATATGCTGATGTCTCGGTTGCTACCTAGCGGAGTTTCCCGTTCCACCTTAAATGGTGCAGCTTAAATCATGAAGCTGGCCATTAAAAAGTTTAAATTATTATTTAAAAAAAAATTAAAATATTTAATTAATTGAAAGAAGAACTAGAGCTTTTAAACTGTGCAAAAAAAGATAAGTATATATTATAAAGTAAATATATATGATATTTATATAGATATGGCAGATATACAATACTGTGATAAGATCACCAGCAATATCCATGTAGCTGGCTATGTCTGAACTTGATTGGTACTGTATGTTCCTCGAACCCCTGAACCCAATCAACCACTAGTAAACTTCTCGGGATCAAATTGGCCCACTTTTTAGTTTATGAAGGTCCATATTTAATACGTATATAAAGTATGGTTAAGATGCCCAAGTAAATCTATGTTTGGTTGTGTCCAAACCTCTGATTGGTAGCATACAGGGGTTGGACAATGAAACTGAAACACCTGGTTTTAGACCACAGTCATTTATTAGTATGGTGTAGGGCCTCCTTTTGCGGCCAATACAGCGTCAGTTGGTCTTGGGAATGACATATACTGCGTCCTGCACAGTGGTCAGAGGGAGTTTAAGCCATTCTTCTTGCAGGATAGTGGCCAGGTCACTACGTGATGCTGGTGGAGGTTCGTCCTTCTTGGTGGTATGCTGACATTACCCTGGATACCGTGGCTCTTGATACATCACAAAGACTTGCTGTCTTGGTCACAGATGCGCCAGCAAGACGTGCACCAACAACGTGTCCTCTTTTGAACTCTGGTATGTCACCCATAATGTTGTGTGCATTGCAGTATTTTGAGCAGAACTGTGCTCTTACCTGCTAACTGAACCCTCACACTCTGCTCTTACTGGTGCAATGTGCAGTTAATGAAGATTGGCCACCAGGCTGGTCCAATTTAGCCATGAGACCTCCCACACTAAAATGACAGGTGTTTCAGTTTCATTGTCCAACGCCTGTATATAGGACATACCCATGTCCGACCGAGGTATAACAACCAAGCCATGTCTGTGGGTGACCGGAGACATGCGGTTTGAAGGCCATCACTCTGTGCCTTTGACAACCTTGTTATGGGCCTGTGCCTGAAGCTCTTGTGAGGGAGACTCCATCAGGCAAGCTCACTCCAACCCTCCCATTACTCTCTCCCACAACTAATCACCAATCACATGCCTGCACTCGGACAGAGGACTGCATTCACTCCATCCTTCATCTCTCTTTTTCAGTCTGTTCACTACCTAGCTAGTACATCCATGGCTGTCTTGCATGTGATCTTTTAGGGCTGCGATCAGTCCTAGTGGGCCATTTCAGTCCCCCTTGTCCTTATTTGTATTTGTGTTCTAACTAGAGTGAAATAGGCTAGGTCACTAACATAACAATATTGCTTCCATATTATATAATGCAATATAATACGACAAGTATTGCAACTTTACAGGAGAGGGCAAAAACCTCTCCTAATTCTAATGTAAGTCAATGGAACCCGGCGTTTTTCCAAGCAGTTTTGGGCCATTTCTGTTGGTGCATTCATCATCAAATGTTCACACTATGTAAACAGCAGCTGTTATGATGACATGATGCATAAAAGTGAAAATCAACAAAAATCGAGATGCATAATTCTTTGGACAGGGATGATATTCATGACCAAGGTGGGACTGTAAGAATGTGGGGTAAAAAAGGAAATCAAACAATTTCAACATTTCTAGTTTGCAAAGTGGCTTTATTACTGGCAGTCCAACACTTGTAGCCATCCAAGCAGACAGAGGTCAACACACAGGCTAGCGCGAAACAAAGTGGGACAGAAGTGGACAGGACCACAGGAAGCGAAACAGTAGCAGACAAGACTGCAAGCAGGCAGCTAGGATCTAGATCAATGCAAGAGCTTGCAACAAAGCACAGGTCAGGGAGAGGGCAGGGAACAAAGTCTGAGCCAGTGTCAACACTGTTAGGCCACTAGGAGTGGCAGGGCAGCCGTGACTCCCTGACCGCCTAATTGAAAGCTGTGTTTTTGTGTCCAAACTGCACCTGAAATTTCACCCCTACTGGACCACTGGGACATGAGCTCCTTAATGGGCAAATTGTCAGAATGGTCTTTGTGATATCTCATAAACTGTAACTAATGAAAACAGACACGTGTACAGAACATATTCAAGCGGTACGACTATTATTATTTTAGCTACAGTACATTGGGCTTGATAAGGTCAAACTTGGCACCGCGCTCACTTCACGACTGGTCCATCCTTGGACCATCCAGATTATTGTCTCACAGCTGAGATCTAACTAGTTTGTAATCTCCTCAAACAGCTTTAAAATCCATACAGTGTTTTGTACTTGGGAAAATAATTGGAAAATAAATTAAGTACAAATAACTGACAGAGGAAAAATGGCTGACTAGGCCGAAAATAAAGCAGCACTGTTGAAAATGTTGTTGCTGACATTTTGCTGGACTGAAATGATTTACTAAACAAATTGACACTAGATAATGAAAATAAAGAAGCGAATGGTAAATAAGTAAATTAGGGAAAAAGGAGGGATGTAAATTGGCACTTTATCTAACACCCTACTTAGCCATCAGTGGGCCATCCGGAAAACGCTACGCAAAGAGCCAGCAGCCCCCATTCCCCCACCATCCTCCTATCATGGAATGACTTAACATTCTTAACATTTCATGACCATGTCCCTCTTTAGTGGCACACCAATGATGTCACATTTCTGGGCTCTCCTTCTGCCTCAACGCTACAAACTACATTTCCCACAATTCCCACATAACGACATTAGCATATGTCCACAATCCACCACTGAACTTCTTTCCCTGGGTATAGACTGTGTTGAAAATGGTATACTACATTCTACTCACATACTAAATCTACCTGCTGTGTAGTATGCAGTATGACCAAACTGAAGATCTGTAGTGCACTGGAGATACCAGATGGTGTTCTACTCCAGTCGGAGTCCCTAGCATACAGGGGGAGCTAGCTACTGGATCCCATCAAGCACCACATCAGGATCCCATGGGTGTAGTGGTTGTAGTGGGTTAGGTTTTCATCAGAATGAGCCTCAGAAAGTTAAAATATACAGGTCTAAAAATTAATAAAAGATGAACTCGCTTTAGAGGTTTAGTTGAGTGAAATAGCCGAGGGGAGCTAACAGCTAGGCTAACCGTAGTTCAGGTGAACTGAGCAGCGTTAGCAGCAGCTAAGGTAAATGTGGGTGTAGTGATTGTAGTGGTGAAGGTTTTCATCAGAATGAGCCATGGGAAGTTAACATACACATGTTTTATAAGTTTAATAAAAGATAAACTCACTTTAGAGGTTTAATTCTAGAGTGAAATAGTTGAGGGTAACAGCTAAACGTACAGGAGAACTGAGTAGCGTAGCTAGTTATCTGTCTACGTTAGCCTCTTTGACTGGTAAGCCCATAGACCAAAACACAAAGTGCTGGTTTGGATGTTGCCAGTGGATGCTAGTGCTAGCTAGCTAGCGTTAATGCCCGTTGGTGCCAAACTTGGTGTTTCCTCATTCGTTTCTCTTTGACAACTAGATAGTACTTTTTGATTAGCGCCTCAGCCGACAAATTAGAGGCTTTAACCCGGACATGAGGCCGATACATTACGTCTTAACAAGCTAATCAATGAGCTCGAACTTCCATTACTTCTTATAGCTACATTAGGCTTGTTGCTCCAGGGCGAAACTAAAAACGCAAACTTCACACCAAACATGTGTTAGTTGATTGACCACGTTTGGGATAAAGGGAGCCTCGATTAAATCAGAATGATTCAAAGCAGGTTGAAGTTATCCACTGCAGATTCATAGAAAAACCACAGGTACAAGGCCCCACGATATTTACCAGGTGAAACAGGTTTTGTAGGCCTAATTGTTTGATTTATCCAAACCGTGTTTGTATGCAGCGCGCTCAGGCATGAATATATTGAGCTGGGAATTGGCAGGAGTGCTTCTGGGCTATTATGAAGGTCCTCATGCAGGACATCACCGTCCTAAATGAAGCAGCCACACCGCTCTTCAGTGCATGTGCACACACACACACTCATACACACATGAATAAACCATGAAGGGTTAGTGCCAAAGTATAACCCCCCCCCCCTCGCTTTTGTGCACGCGATCGAACCTGGAGCTGCCTTTCTTCCCTTTCCTCTGGATTACACCATCACCCCATCACCCTGCACTTTAAATTCCACCTAAAGACACTGATGCATTTACTGATTCGAGAGCAAAAGGAAGGCAAACTAATCTTTAAGGTGATATTTCTTCGCCCTGGGAGGGGCCGAGCATGCGGAAGTGTGGCATTTGAAATAATGATACTGCCGAGCAGCAACTCATAACTCACCGTCCTATTAGTTGCGGGGCCGGGCGCTGGATAGTGTAGGAGCGTATTGATCGAGCAGGTTGGTGTTTTTCTTAGCCTGTAATGAAGTTTAGGCCCCATCCCTGCATACTAATGCGCTGCCTCGCTTTTATGACATGGATGCCTTATTTTCTCCCTCCACTACTTCCAGAAGGAAAAGTCATTATTCCACTTTTGTCACTTTGGCTGCATTTGTATTCATGTACGAGGGGTCATATATCTGAGGGGGTCTGTGGTGGTATCAGCCTCTATGTTCGATCTCTTTCTTAGCAGTACAGTGTGCATGCTTTTCGTATTCCAGTGCGGGCTCTTTATGCTGACTTTTCATTCGTTGATACAGTATGAGGTGAGGGATGAATTTATGAAGTGGAAATGTGTTGTATTGTATTGTGTGTATCTCTCTTTCTCATTCTCTCTCTCTCTCTCTCTCTCTCTCTCTCTCTCTCTCTCTCTCTCTCTCTCTCTCTCTCTCTCTCTCTCTCTCTCTCTCTCTCCCATCTACTTTAACATCTGACATATTGAAAATATGGCTTGCATACTGCTGCAGCTGAATACAGTAGATGTATAGATTTAGCTGGAGTCCCAGGAGTTTGGATGCCGATACTTTTGCTCTGCATATGGTATTCACTCAGCATTTTCAACTCTGTCTCTATCTGGCACACCTGTATCACTCAGACTTAATATAATTTATGTATCCTGTTACTTGCATTATTGTGAGAACACTGTATCAACCACTACTGTGATGTTATTGCACCTCAGTGACTGCTATGTTTATATATCACCACTGTCCAAAGAAAACAGGCACCTCCATTTTTGCCATTTTTAACTTTTATGCATCATTTGACAAGGCACCAGCAGAAGTGGCCCAAAACCGCTTGGTAAAAGTCTGGTTCTGTTAACTTGCTTTAGAATGAAATGAGGTTTTGGCTCCTGTAAAGTTGCCAGTTTGCAGATACATCACTTCCTTGGACAGCTACAATATGTTATCTGCTCATGTGTCACATGTTAAATCCTTCATTACGCAGCTCTACTTTTTCTCAGTACCGCTTTCGTCGCTGTCCACAGAAAAATACGTATGTCTGTTTCTGTTGATTTCTAATTTTTATAATTTGAAGTAAGCAGCTGCTGTTTACACTGTGGGAAAACTTCCACCAACCAAATTGGCTCAAAACCGTTTGGGGAAAAGAAGTCTGGTTTCACTGACCCATGTTAAAAAAATTCAATCTTTGCCCCCTCCAGTAAATTTGGCCTTTTGAAGACTCTTCTTTTACTTTATGCAGCAATTAATTATTGCAGCCTTTTGTATTTATTACACTGTGTATATTGTGTCGTACTGTTTCGCACCATCGTAAAGGACCGTTGTCTTGTTTTACTGGGTATTGGAATATGAAATAGCTATACAGCCTCTCTTGAACTATTCGACTTAACCCATGGACAATAATTTCAGCTCATTTCCATGTACAGGGGTTGGACAATGAAACTGAAACACCTGTCATTTTAGTGTGGGAGGTCTCATGGCTAAATTGGACCAGCCTGGTGGCCAATCTTCATTAACTGCACATTGCACCAGTAAGAGCAGAGTGTGAAGGTTCAGTTAGCAGGTAAGAGCACAGTTCTGCTCAAAATATTGCACACAGCATTATGGGTGACATACCAGAGTTCAAAAGAGGACAAACTGTTGGTGCACGTCTTGCTGGCGCATCTGTGACCAAGACAGCAAGTCTTTGTGATGTATCAAGAGCCACGGTATCCAGGGTAATGTCAGCATACCACCAAGAAGGACGAACCTCCACCAGCATCACGTAGTGACCTGGCCACTATCCTGCAAGAAGAATGGCTTAAACTCCCTCTGACCACTGTGCAGGACGCAGTATATGTCATTCCCAAGACCAACTGACGCTGTATTGGCCGCAAAAGGAGGCCCTACACCATACTAATAAATGACTGTGGTCTAAAACCAGGTGTTTCAGTTTCATTGTCCAAGCCCTGTATATACAATCATTGTCAAAAGAACAGCTGCACCCAGAAGGAGGTGTGGGATTGCAGTGCTGTTGGGAAGGAAGATAAAGGTGACCAGGGACAATAAATGATAATACATTTAGACTGATATGATCAATATTTATTGAGCTACACATACAGAAGTAGAGTTACTCAGTATGGCGTCCAGCCGTCTCAGCAGAGAGCTATCACAGGATCCTAATGGAGTCCTGTGATAATCCATCCCATGCAGCTTGAATATTCTCACACAGTTACTGCAGATGGTGCAGTAGGGGTGGAGGTGGAGTGAGACCAGGCCTTTTGGACTTGACATCTTGGTGCTGACCACGGTGCCTCCACACATGGATTTGTTGGTTGTCTCCACCAAACTGACAAAAGCAGGACTCGTCACTGAGGATGACCTGCTGCCATTCTGAGTCACTCCATGACAGTCTGGCATGACACCATTGCAGTCTTTGGCGACGCTGATGTAGTTTTCCGTGGTGCTGGCAAACAACATGATGACTCATGGAGGGCATCACTGCTGTTGGGTCAGTCAGGTACAGCCATAAGGCCCGTCCTTGCTCACGTCACATGCACAGTCAAACTTAAATCATTCACATTCAGCCACAATGTCAAATCTAGCTAGTTTCTTTCCTGTCTATTGATTATTTCTGGGTGCAAGTATTTGAGCAGCTATTCTTTTGATGATGAATGCAGAGGACAGTAGAAAGCCCATGTAACAGGAAGTCACTTATAATTTAAGCCAAAAGACAGTTGGTTCTAAATTCCAGGAATAAACTTTTGCAAATTTGACCCTACAAACATTAGAGAAAAGTCAGGGGCAAACTAATGTAACATGGGTATTCTAATTAGTCGCTCCATAGCAACACCTTCGGCAAATTTTCACAGCAGTCGGACAGGTTTTTCCTGAAAGCAACCTTTTTTTTCACAATAAGTGTTCTTTTAATTTTCAGCAGTCATGAGTTGTCAAGATTATATTTCATGCATGCTAATTTTTGCTAATTGCCCTGTAGTTAGCATGTTCACTGACCGAGCGTCTTATTAGGAACATCGTCTCATTTTCCATTTTATCTGTCTAGACCTGTAATATCATTAGCCCTCTTTCACCTTGTTCCTCCACACCACAGAGCAGGTATTATGTGGGTGGTGGATCATTCTCAGCACTGCAGTGATACTGACATGGTGGTGGTGTGTTAGGGTGTGTGGTGCTGGTGTGAGTGGACCAGACACATCAATGCTGGTGGAGAGTTTAAACACCTCAGTGTTACTGCTGGACTGAGAATCTTCCACCAACCAAAACTATCCAGCCAGCAGCGTCCTATGGACAGCATCCTGTGGGCAGCATCCTGTGGGCAGCATTCTGTGACCAGTGATGAAGGGCTAGAGGAGGACCAGCGCTGCACTGTGCAGCAGCAGATGAGCTATCGTCCCTGACAGTACATCTACAAGGTGGAGCGGCAAGGTAGGAGTGTCTAACAGAGTGGACATCACTGAATTACTATGTCAGCCGTTTACTGATATAGGAACACTACCTGAATCAGAGAAACTAAGCCTACCAAAGAAAACACGAGTCACCTTGCCTGATTAAGGTGTTAGTGACTTCATGCTCCTGCAGATGGCGCTGCACAAAGATGATGGAGCTATAAACACCTTTTAGGTGTGAGTGATGGGGTCCATAGATTGAGAAGAGGAGCTACATATACAGCATTTAGCTGACGCTCTTATCCAGAGCGACTTACAAGGTTAATGATTACAGGTGGGCCAACATAGTGTTAGGAGTCTTGCCCAAGGACTCTTATTGGTGTAGCTCAGCATAGTCACCCAGACTGGGATTCGAACCCCAGTCTCCCATGCGTAGAGGTGGCACCCTGAGTAGTGGTGTTACCCACTGAACTACACCAACCCCCAACCACTACAGTGCAGTACAGGGAATGTCTCGTTCCATGTGTGGAAAACGCTCCAAAGCAGATGTTAATGATTGGCTAAAAGGAGTGACTGAGTATTTGGGCGTGGTCAAAGACCATAGTGTGAAGGAAGTAGCTGAATCTGCAGGTGTATGGAAGCGTACGGTCATACGGGTCTACCAGCAGTGGCTAAAATCCCAGTCCACAGGGAATCCCCTCAGAATTGAGTCAGGGAAGGCATCCACCAAATCTGGCCCACCTGAACTTTAATGTGGCCTACATCCAGAAACTTGTCCATTCCGGTCACAGCTGTTATACGTGCTTGTGGAGTTACTACACGCTGTTAGGTACAGGCAGAAACCAGTCTATGATAATGGGCTAACAGTCAGATTGTGGCACGTAATTGCAATTCCTTTTTTATGGCCAAAATTTTCAAAAAGATGTGCCAATACATTTGCACAAGTCATATTTTATGTTTCTTTTTCTTGTTATGTTACATAATAAAAGGCTGGGTAAAAATATCCAAGATTCCTTTAACAGCAGGTGGGGTTTGAATGGCATGTCGGAGATTTCGGTGGAAGTTGGCCTGTAGACCAGTGACCTTCCCATTAGCACATACTTATGGGAACCAGTAGGATAGGTCATTACTGAAGGTCAACATCCCAGATGCCATCTGGCTGGTGCGGGTATCTATGTGTGTGTGTCTGTGGTCGTGTATTAAGCTTTCTGCGGGGACCTCTGTTCTCTGGATGATGGAACACAAACCATTAATATAAGTATTCATTTGTGGATGTTCTAATGAGAATATGTAGCATCTATGTAACAGGGTAAAGTAAGACTAGTGTTGGGATCAGTATAGTGTTTAGCTACAGGCATCCAACAGTTGCTCGAAATATCCCTTGGAAGACAAAAACCCAAACGTATGTGTATGTGAGCAAAGGAGAGTAAGAGGATTAAAGAGGACTGAAGATGGAGCAGATGGATGACGGCATCAGGGAGCGTGACATGTGCAAGGTCACATCTGGATCTTGAACGGCGTCTGGAGGAGGTTTGAAGGTGACTGGCACCAGAGAATGGGAGCGTGTGTGGTTTTGTGTGGACGTTACTGCGTTAATGTGACCTTCTGTTTTACTTCCAGTCAAAACAAGTACAAGCAATTCATTGTTCCGGGTCAGGAAACCTCCAGCCACACCTTCAAAGTTCAGTCTTAGTAGTTGGTTTAGCATTAGTTTTGTTTCCTACCATCCAAATGACCCCTAACACCTTCAATGGTGTTGAGGTCAGGAACCTGGGGAGGTTAGTGCATTGTCCTGAGAACACCAGCAGCTTCTTTGTTGGATGTGTGCGTCTCCTTTTCTCAGAGAGAAGCTTCTTGAACAGCTGCACATCTTTTCTGATCTCCATAGGGTTGAGGTGTCTTCTCACAGTGGAGGGATGGATACTGTGGAGGGATGGACACAGTGGAGGGATGGACACTGTGAGAAAAGTGAAGCTTGAAGTTCTCTCTCTTTCAAAAACTGATGAAAAGCTGATGAAAGCTTTGTGTGCTGTTTGAAGGCGGCCGTTTCGGTGGGTCCACCAAATCAATTGCACATGAGTTATCACTGGTCACTCCTTGACCACCCAAACACATGGGCGATGTTTGACTTTTGGGAGTCTCTGGTGTTTCTGGAGGTTGAGAGTGGTCCACCACCCAAACAAACCACCCAAGGGCGTCTCGGGTGAGAAACTGAGCACTGATGGTCAGTTGCGCAATGTATCTCAACCCTGGTCCTGGAAGACCACCCCCCCAGCCCTGTACATTCTACTCCCTTGTCTTCCTGTATCTCATCTGTGAGAACAGAAACTCTGATCATAACTAATTCTGCTCTACTGTGTAGGCTATATGACCGGACCTAGCTGGACCCCAGGTCTCCGGGACACTCCTGATATACCAGTGCAACAGAGGAACAGATATTATGGTTATGGTGTTTTGATAGTTAAGATGCACAGACGAAACTGACCTGTGCTCCGATAGCTAAATCCAGATCCAGAGGCAACGGCAGGAGCCCATCCACCAACAGCGACTTATCCTCACACAGCTGAGCTGCTGTTCAGACACACACAGAATGCGAATGAGCTGCAGGCAGGCTATCCACGGATATTTGAGGTGTGGTATCAGAATCGCTCTGTTGTGTTCTGCATATGCAGAAACCGTGTGGATGACTCTCCACACACTGAAAGTCTTTGTTAGCGTTCTGGAGCCTTGGCTGATGTACAGTCTACTCCTGAGGAAAGGGGAAGGAAGCGAGTGCTATTTGTTAGTAGTGCATGTTTCAGAATGAATCGTTTGGATGAGTGAAGTGAACTGACTAGCCTCAGGAACTTTGTGCTGCTCAGCAGGAGCGCTTTACCCTGCCTGTAGGCCCTGGAGCTACAAGTGGTCGTGGTTAAATTCCATATCAGCAGTATAGCCCAACCGACACAACTGAGTTCATTCCCAACTGATGTGGACAAATTACACCTATGGCTAATAGTCAGCAGAATCAATGGTGCAACCAGACAGCAATACACTACACTCAGAAACTCAAAAGTGCACGAATGGCTGCTATCCATCAGTGACCTCCAACTTTCGGTACTGACACCCATGATTTCTCCATCACTGCCCTATAACTGAGAGTTTATACCATCAACTGGCAGGACTAAAACTTGGTAGGTAGGCTTGACATTGTGAGACATGTGAATGATTCAAATTTCATAAGACATAAGCAAGGTCAAGCCTCATCACTGTACCTCACTGACCCAACAGCCACGAGTGCAGACTTTCAGTGAGTGGTGATGACCTCCATGAGTCATCCTGTTAGTGCCAGGACCATCGCCAGACGTACAATGCAGGACTACATGCACTCAGACCATTATGACAACTGTCCTGAACACCACATCAGTGTCACCAAAGACTGCAGTGGTGTTGTGCCAGACTGTCATGGAGTGACTCAGAATGGCAGCGGGTCATCTTCAGTGACGAGTCCTGCTTTTGTCTTGGTGAAGACGTCCAATATGTGTTGTCACATGTCCAGAAGGCCTGGTGTCACTTCACCTCCACCCCTACCGCACCATCTGCAGGAACTGTGTGAGGATATTCAAGCTGCATGGGATGGATTATCACAGGACACCATTAGGAACCTCTACAGCTCCATACCGAGACATCTGACATGTTGGGTTATCAAACATGGCGGCCCAACACCATACTGAGAGACCGACTTCTGTATGTGTAGCTCAATAAATATTCCCCATATCAGTCCAAATGTATCATCATCTATTGTTCCAGGTAACCTTTAACTTCCTTCCCAACAGCACTGCACTCCCACACCTCCTTCTGGGTGCAGCTACTCGTTTGATGATGAGTGTATCTAACATTTTTACAGCTGTTTTATATACCAAGTGATTTGTATACTTTATAAACTGAATAAGTACAAAAACAAATATGCTCTGACCGAGGGGTGGTGTGCTTGAAGCGTCAGCCCTTTCCTTGACCATATGCTGCTTAGATCTGGCAGAGATGGACAGTGATCTGACACATAGGAAGTAATGCTGATGAAAGTAGAATATAGTGGATTGGTCCAGCACAGTACACAAACATCCTTTCAGCTAATGGTCAAAGCAGTCACTTTGCTCCATATAGAAGTACCCAGGATAAAAGGGCATGACTTGTTTATCCTTGGCTGCTTAGTAGGCCTGCTGGACAATGTGTGTGCAATGCAAAGCTATTACCTAGGGCTTTATGTAATATTGGCCCTGGATTGAAGAATATGCATGTTGATTTAGTTCTCAGGTTCGTTTATTGACTGTATTTTGCTGCATGGCGCGGGCAGTACTCAGAAAAAATGGTGCCCACGTTCTTGTCTCAAGGCCGCATTTCTGAGATGCACCACCGCTCCTACCTGTTAAACCGTTAACCTGCAGGCTTATGATTCAGCTATTATGCGAGCGAGGAGTGGGTGCCAATGTTTGACTCTTGCGGTTTAATGTGAGTAGCAAAATAAAGTAACGTGTCACGTCGCTTACAGGGGCTATCTGAGTGCTGCTGCACACGGCCAGATGTTTTTTTTTTTTCCCTCATAGTGCAAAACAATATCATCGGTGTGAAAAACTTCCTTTCAGACAATGCGGCACCAATATCCGGGTGCCCCAGTGTACAATGCCGATTTGGGCTCCTCTAAGCAACTTGCTAGGGATCTGAAATGAAAGCTCATTGAGGCCGAAAACATGGGTTACATCTATAGTGGGATAGATAGAACAGCTAGCTTTCAGATAGAACAGCTAGCAGAAAGGCAAAGCGAAACCCCCATATGGCAGCACACTGCCTACAGGAAGGCGAGGCGGTGGTGCTGCTACTGTGTAGGCTTGCTTGCTCAAGCATGATCTACATGAAAGAGCCTTCACGGTAAAAAGACACTTTACAGTACCAGTCAAAAGTTTAGACACACCCAACTAAATGGATGTTGTTTTCATTATCGTAAAAGCATCTACGAGCTTACGCTTTACAGGTCCAACTAACAAGATGGCTGAAATAATAACTCAGGGGCCTTCTAAACAGCTGGCTAGGGATCTGAAATAGAACTGCTTGTATGTTAGACAGAAAGGCAAAGCAAAACCCCCATATGCCAGCAAACTGCCTACAGGAAGGCAAGGCAGTGGTGCTACTACTGTGCCCAGTTGCATGCCCAAACATGATCTACATGGAAGAGCCTTTAGAAAGCCACCTTAATATACCAGTCTAGTAGACACACCATAATAAATGGATGATGTTGGTGATCTTTAAGACTCTACACGCTCACACTTAACAGTTCCAACTGATTAGAGTCTGAACCAACACATATCCTGATACACCACATATCGTTGCTGTCCAATGAAAAACATGTATCTCCATTTTTGTCCATTTTGACTTTTATGCATCATTTGAAAACAGCAGCTGTCGTTTACACTGTGTGAGATCTGCATGATGAAAAGACCAACAGAAATGGCCCAGAAGTGCTTGGAAAGATGTCTGGTTCCATTGACTTGTCTTCATATCTCCACCTCTAATATACATTCAGTGGTGTAAAAAGTGGTATATTTGGTGGTGCACAGTTTAAAACTCTGGTTCCTCTTTCAGTTTAGTGAACATTCATGATGGACAGACCAATAGAATGGGTACAAACAGCTTAGAAAAAAAAACAGTTGTTATATCAGCCTCCACTGCAGGTTAAGAAAGCTGTTTTGTCCTGTGAAGTTCCATTCTGGAGGTTTTTGTAAGGTGACTGAATAATTCTGTGGGTGTGTTTTTACAAGTTGAAGTCTTCACTCTTATTCCAGGCCAAGCTTAAATAAGGGAAACCCTCTACAAGTAGACGTGTCTAAACTTCTGAAAGGTAACCTACATCAGAAATAAGTTATCTTGCCTCTTCAAACTTTGTGCTAACATTCAACAACCAAGGGCTTCTCTTAGGAGGTGGCTAGGGATCTGAAATTGAAGCTAACTGATGCCTACAAGGCCCTGTATGAGGACGTCAGAGTGCTGGTAAGCCCAGACAACTCTCAGATGAACAGCTTGCATGTTAGCCAGAAAGGCAAAGCAAAAACCCCATATGGCAGCAAAGGACCTACAGAGTAGTGAGGTGGTGGTGGTGGTGGTGGTGGTGCTACTACTGTGCAGATCTGCATGCTCAAACACCAGCATGGAGAATTGACCTGTGCGGAAAGACGCCTTAGCGGTCTCTCAGGTATATAAAACAACATTCAGACAGGCTGGATGCATATAGGAAAGAAGTCCTGAGAGCTGACATAGTAAACATGGAACTCTACAATCAGCGAAGGTATTGCAGCATCCTGACGCTGGCCTGTGCGAGCATGGAGGCTTTTGGGAATGCTGGACATGCAGTAAGAGAGACTCTAAATTGAGATCGAGTTGTTATTGTTAGTTTGAGGATGTGCACATTGGTTGCGTGTGCTGTTCTGTGCTGGGCTAGGGGGGACTTATAAGTTACCCGTCTGCTTCCTGTGTTAGCTAGCACTGGAGGCACTGGTTTCCCCTCTGCTGCTGTGCTTAATACAAAAGCATTCACAGAGACGTAACATAGCACTTGGCTGAATGTCGATCACTATAATGCTCTGTAATACCCGTCACTGCGAGGGGATAAAGGCCCGCTGCTTCTGGGTAAAGTGTCTGAGATGTGAAGCCGTGCTTTGTTAATGCAATAACAGTGTGGAGCATGACTCTGATGGAATTAGTATTCTAGTATGATGAAGGGCAGCAGTGTCTCACCTGAAGCCAAGGACAGAGCGCCGCACACACAGCAGGCAGGGTAAGCCGTGTTTTTTGACTGGAGAGAAATTGTGCGGATTATAATGGATCAGCTATGTGTGTGTGTGTGGGGGGGGGTGAGCGTGTGTAGTTTGAAGCGGCTGTCCAGATGAGGAGTTAGAGAGAGTGTGTGTGTGTGTGTGTTACAGGTCTTGGGGAGTCTGACACTGACAGCAAACACATGGAATACTGATGACGACCATCAAACCCACCACACAGTGCACTGCAGCTGCACACACATACACAGATGGTTTGACACATTGTGAGGACCAAAACCTCGTCATATACAAACGTTGTGGTTTGTCCGTTTGGGGAGGAACACAAATCGGACCCTACAATGTCGTTACATTTTAAGGTCAGGAGAAGGTTAAGGTCAGGATAAGGTTAAGGTTAGGGTAAGGTTATAGTGAGGGTTAGGCTAGTAGTAGTTTTGGGTAAGGTCGGGTAAGGTTAGGGTAGGCTAGTAATAGTTCTGGTTAAGGTCAGGTAAGGTCATGGTGAGGGTTATGCTAGTAATAGTTTTGGTTAAGGTAAGGGTTAGGCTAGTAGTTCTGGTTAAGGTCAGGGTAAGATTAGGGTTGGGGTTAAGCTAGTAGTAGTTCTGGTTAAGGTCAGGTAAGGTTAGGCGTAGGGTTAGGACAGTTGTAGTTTTGGTTAAAGTCAGGTAAGGTTAGGGTAGGCTAGTAGTAGTTCTGGTTAAGGTCAGGTAAGGTTGGGGTAGGGTTAGGCTAGTAGTAGTTCTGGTTAAGGTCAGGTAAGGTTAGGCGTAGGGTTAGGACAGTTGTAGTTTTGGTTAAAGTCAGGTAAGTTTAGGGTAGGCTAGTAGTAGTTCCGGTTAAGGTCAGAGTAAAGTAAGGGTTAGGCTAGTAGTTCTGGTAGTAAGTTCAGGTAAGGTTAGGGTAGGCTAGTAGTAGTTCTGGTTAGGTAAGGTTGGGGTTAAGGGCTAGTTTGGCTAGTAGTTCTGGTTAAGGTCAGGTAAGGTTAGGCGTAGGGTTAGGACAGTTGTAGTTTTGGTTAAAGTCAGGTAAGGTTAGGGTAGGCCAGTAGTAGTTCTGGTTAAGGTCAGGTAAGGTTGGGGTAGGGTTAGGCTAGTAGTAGTTCTGGTTAAGGTCAGGTAAGGTTAGGCGTAGGGTTAGGACAGTTGTAGTTTTGGTTAAAGTCAGGTAAGTTTAGGGTAGGCTAGTAGTAGTTCCGGTTAAGGTCAGAGTAAAGTAAGGGTTAGGCTAGTAGTTCTGGTTAAGGTCAGGTAAGGTTAGGGTAGGCTAGTAGTAGTTCTGGTTAAGGTAAGGTTGGGGTAGGGTTAGGCTAGTAGTAGTTCTGGTTAAGGTCAGGTAAGGTTAGGCGTAGGGTTAGGACAGTTGTAGTTTTGGTTAAAGTCAGGTAAGGTTAGGGTAGGCCAGTAGTAGTTCTGGTTAAGGTCAGGTAAGGTTGGGGTAGGGTTAGGCTAGTAGTAGTTCTGGTTAAGGTCAGGTAAGGTTAGGCGTAGGGTTAGGACAGTTGTAGTTTTGGTTAAAGTCAGGTAAGGTTAGGGTAGGCTAGTAGTAGTTCTGGTTAAGGTCAGAGTAAGGTAAGGGTTAGGCTAGTAGTTCTGGTTAAGGTCAGGTAAGGTTGGGGTAGGGTTAGGCTAGTAGTAGTTCCAGTAAAGTTCAGAGTAAGGTAAGGGTTAGGCTAGAAGTTCTGGTTAAGGTCAGGTAGGGTTGGGGTAGGGTTAGGCTAGTAGTAGTTCCGGTAAAGGTCAGAGTAAGGTAAGGGTTAGGCTAGAAGTTCTGGTTAAGGTCAGGGTAAGGTTAGGGTTGGGCTAGTTCTAGTTGTGGTTAGGGTTAGTAAGGCTAGAACAGCAGAGCGAGCGTATGAGCTTACTGTCCCACCGTGCACTTTTGAAGTTGCTTGAAGTTAGCCGAGTCCCTGCTATTGGATTTGTTTCTCGTTCAGTCATTTGTTTCTTCTCTCCCTCAATCTAATTTTCATTGGATTAGATTTCAGTGTGTAGCAAAGCCTTACCTTTTTCGCTTATATAGCAGCATTTTCTATTCTGTGCGTGTCATTCCTCATAACCCTGCAGAGACAAGCCCACCCACAAACTCTCAGTCCTCTTCAATGCAAAAGCTGCATCTCTCTCTTTTCCTCACCTCCGCACTGAGCGCCTTTGTTCTCTCGAAAGCAAAAGGACATGCACGGACGCGGATGGTTACCATAGCAGAGGTTAATGCTGGGTTAATGGTGACTTTTATGAGAGATTAAGGTGTTTGCTAATGTGTGTGCCTGCTAGGGATGAATTACTGACTGGGCCACTGGGGATAATGTCTATGGGCCTTTGACTACCAGTGCTCTGCGGGGTTGCGGTGTTATAAACCACCAGGCTTAAGCCCTTTACTGCATTAGCTAAATAGTAGCTGAATGAAATGAAGAAATGCTATCTCTGTCTGCTCGTGTAAGAAGATTCTGGAAGCACTGTGCTTTTGAACGAGTGCTCTGTTTCAGCTGTGGGCCCAGTGCTACTCAACTTCGAGATCCATAGCAGGCCATCGGGCACCAACACTGCACGTCTACCCCACTAAACAGCCCACCATGGCAGCACAACACATGCCCCCCAAGCACATACACACGAGCACTTTGGGCATCAGGCTCAGCTATTCAAGAAGCCTTGATCACCCAGACTGGAGATGCAAGAAGCCTTCGTGTGGTTCTGGATGACCAGTTATCATCAGTGCTGGCCCTCTGGTCATTTCTAGGCTTGACTATTGTAAGACACTCCTGTCTCCTGACACACTTGCAGGCCATCCGGCCCTTGCACATGATTCAGGAATATCCTGCTGGAAAATCCCATCATTGTTCCCAAGCCATTCACCACTTCATAATTAATTCACATACCGCTACGCCATGGAATCTGTATATATTCCAATGTGTATATGTTATACAATATCATATGGTCTACATTACATACATGGTTGTAGGTCTATATACGCACAAGTCAGTCAGTCTTTGTTGGCATGGTCTCATGTTTTTCATATGCATTAGACAATTTCCCATGGCTTTTCATCTGAAGTATATTTGGAGAGACTAAAGCTAGGACACATTCACCTACGGTATAAAATGAGGTCAATATCTGCGGCAAGATTGCTGGTGTAATTGGCCACAGTTGGATTGCTGTGGTCAGCAGCTGATGAATATACAATGCAGTTGTTCTTACCTGGCGAATGCACAGACATAGCAAAGCACAGCTCAACAAATACATTCCAGCTGTGGAGAGCGGAGACTGAAAGAGGGAGAATCAGCGATTCACTCGCTCGCCCTGAGAACAAATACTGCCCATTTGGATCTCTCAGCAAACCTGCAAAGCCCATTAATTAGTTGGCGCTAGGAAATATCTCTAACTGGTAAACATTTGTTATAAGCTCAACGGACAAGCGTGTACACCTCCACAGGCACCAACAGCAGCTGTGATTGGATTTCTCATGGACTGGACGTTTCTGGATGTAGGCCACATCAATGTTCAGTCACTCTTGCATCATAGAATTGGTCAGTTGGGCCAGATTTGGTGGATGCCTTCCCTGGCACAATTCCAAGGAGAATTCCCTGTAGACTGGGATTTTAGCCACTGCTGGTAGACTGTATGACCGTATGCTTCCATACACCTGCAGATTCAGCTACTTCCTTCACGCTATGGTCTTTGGCCACGCCCACATGCTCAGTCACTCCTTTTAGCCAAGCATTACCATCTGCTCTGGAGCGTTTTCCACACATGGAACGAGACATTCCCTGCACTGTAGCTCCTCCTCTCAATCTATGGATCCCGTCACTCACAACCCGTTGGTATTTGTAGCCCCTAATGGAGTGAGAAAATCTGATGAAGAGTCCTTGCAATGGACAGAAAGAATTCCCTTCAGGGGAAAAAACATAATGCTAGGCCCTACCGTCTCACCTGCAATGTGTCCCCTAGAGCGTGCTTTCCCGAAATGGGCCAAATACTTTGATAAGAATGTAGCTCCTAAACTGCTTACTTTCAGATCGTATTAAGTGTGTTCACAAGCGCTTTGGCAGAAAAACCTACAGGGGCTGGACAATGAAACTGGAACACCTGGTTTTAGACCACAGTCATTTATTAGTATGGTGTAGGGCCTCCTTTTGCGGCCAATACAGCGTCAGTTCGTCTTGGGAATGACATATACTGCGTCCTGCACAGTTTAAGCCATTCTTCTTGCAGGATAGTGGCCAGGTCACTACGTGATGCTGGTGGAGGTTCGTCCTTCTTGGTGGTATGCTGACATTACCCTGGATACCGTGGCTCTTGATACATCACAAAGACTTGCTGTCTTGGTCACAGATGCGCCAGCAAGACGTGCACCAACAATCTGTCCTCTTTTGAACTCTGGTATGTCCCATAATGCTGTGTGCATTGCAGTATTTTGAGCAGAACTGTGCTCTTACCTGCTAACTGAACCTTCACACTCTGCTCTTACTGGTGCAATGTGCAGTTAATGAAGATTGGCCACCAGGCTGGTCCAATTTAGCCATGAGACCTCCCACACTAAAATGACAGGTGTTTCAGTTTCATTGTCCAACCCCTGTATATCTCATATTTTGCTTGTGCTTGGGTAATCAGATAATAGGGACTCCAGGTCTACATGAGTCAGGGAGTAATCAGATTGCTGCTCTGTACCTGAACAGTAAACCCACACAATATAGGCCTATTCGCACCGACCCCTGAAACAGATGCAGGTTTTAACACTAAGTCTCTGAGTGTGTTTGTCTAAACACTCTAAAAAGCTTCTCCTAAAATAAGTCCATTAAGTGCTGCAACTAAACTCCACATAAACCGGGTGCACCCAATTCTACAGAAAAGACAAGAAGACAGGGAATTCACAACCTCTTACCGGACAGAATACCGGGGGAACCAGTGGCTCCTCTCTCATAATGAAGGTGTGAATGAACTGCGGTTATATATAGTTATTTTATTAATATAGATTTTTGTTAGGGGGTTGTCATACGGCAGGTCGTTCCGATGCCTAGCTAAGGAGCTAGCTTACTAACCAGCTGCCTTGCTCAGCTGATTCTGTGCTAAACCCAGTTAACTATAATAAGGACCATGACATATTACCACTCTCATCTGCACTTTCATTTGTATAGCACTTTTGCCATGAGAGGACAAAAACGAAAAAGAGAAAGAAGAGAAACTCATCATCGAACAAATAGCTGCACCCAGATGGACTCAACCAACAGGAATGAAACTTGGTGGGTAGGTCTAGGGTTGCCACCTTTCAGAAATGAAAATAAAGGACGGGGGGGCATGGACATCTGTGAGAGACATGTTCGAAATCGTGTCCCATATTTGACATGATTCGTGGGGTGTGGGGTGAGGGGGGTGTGTGTTGGGGGGCGTTCATGTGTGTGTGACAGATGAGTACGTCGGACATTTACGAAAAAACAGAACAAATTTACCGTCATTTTACGGAAATACGGAAAACAAATCACGTCCCATATTGGTTTAATACGGGACGCAACATTTAATTTCCAAATAAAGGGCGATTCTGTATTTTACAGGACCGGTGGCAACCCTAGGTAGGTCTGACATCATGAGACATGCGAAAAGGTTTTATCCTTGGGTGTGCATGTGACGTAAGCAAGGACGGCCTTATCACTGTGCCTGGCCGACTATATAAGGTCACCCTGTTGCATATGCTGTCCAATCTGACTCTGATGCTGTTGAGTTGGTAGCATCCTGGGCAAGTGAAGTTCGAAAGCAGTCCAAGCAGTGGAGAGGGGTTAACTCTGGGAAGAGGGATGGGTTTATGTCGTTTTCAACGGTCATACCAACCATGCAGAGATTACCATAGCACGGTGTTGGCAGGAATGGATAGAAGAGGGCACACACCAGTGACAAGAAGGATCTCTGTAGACCTACAGGAACCTTGGAGAAAGAAAATCAGTGCATAACCAATGCAACATAACACAAGGATTTCCAGGACTAGCTGGAGATTCCTACTGTATACAGTCGGTTAGCTAGCCCGGAAGGAGTCCTTAGCTGCAGGGGAAGATCTCACTCCACGACTATGGTGCTTCATATAGGCAGCCTGCCTGGGAAGCCTTGAAGGCCAGAAATGTCCTTACCTGTGAAGGGGCGTTTTCATGCAGCCCAAAACCCCCAAGCCCAGGCAGCAATGTAGAGATGCCCAAATGGCCAGCCCAGTTAGCTGCGATGTAGCATCGCATAGGCAGACCGCCCAAAAGGCCTTGTAGCCCTGGCATAGTGCTTCTCATGCATGTAGCCGAAAGCTAAAGGCACAGGCAGCTCCAAAGCTGCAGCGCAGTGTCAATTAGGCAACTGGTCTGAAAGGCCCATGTAGCTGCGATGTACTGCCGAATAGCCAGATGGCCCAAAAGGCCTTGTAGCCCTGGCATAGTGCTGCTCATGCATGTAGCTGAAAGCTGCAGGCACAGGCAGCTCCAAAGCTGCAGTGCAGTGTCACTTAGGCTGTGTAGCCGTGGCATCCAGGCAGACCCACAGCAGCGATGCACTCTTACTCAGGTAGTCGGCCCAGGCTGCATCGTAGCTGCAATGTAGCATTGTTCGAATGGGCAGACCAAGAAGCCTCTGAGCCAAAATGACCCAATAGGGGCAGCTCTGCTCCCACCCATTGGCCAAGCATGAGGTCAGGGACGATTGAGCCCTGTGCCCATGAGGTGCCTTTTCTACCCCTGCCCTTCAAACAGTGCCCTTAGTACTCCCTGGGCTTCTGCCATGATTTCTGTGGAGTTGAGACGTATGGATGGTGAAATCAGGCTGGTGAGGAGGGAGCCGGATTGATGGTGGTGTTTCTGCTCTTCTTCGCTGAACCCTGAGGCTGAAGGACACCTCATCAGGGGTCTTAGTTAATTAACCAAATGAGCCGCTGTGATGAAGACCAACTCCAAGCTCAGTGAGGCATGAGATTAGAGCACAGAGAAAGAGAAAAGAAAAGAAGAGAGGGTGAGAGAAATCACCAGTACCACTTTCTTTACTTGATTACTGTTCTTAAAAGAATAGACGATGTAAATCAGAGGGTGTGAACAGCTCCATCGGATGCCTTAGCTTTCAGACCGCTGTAGTCGCTACTACAGCCTTGTCCTTCATGCAGCATGCAGCCCTTGAAGTTAACATGCATTACTCTCAGTGAGACTCAGTAAAGCTCAGCTCTCTTATGCTATAGCTCTAATATTAAAGACGCAGGAGCAGGTTGGGTAGTCAATGGAGTTTGAGGGAATTGAATATAGTTGGGCTTGGCTGGAGCCTTTTTGTAATGGTGCCACATTGGAATCCCTTCTTGTTGCCTAATCGCCCAACCACATGTTGCAAGTGGAATGAGATGAATTTCAATAATTTACATTTACGGCATTTAGCTGACGCTCCTATCCAGAGCGGCTTACAAGGGTAATCATATTACAGGTAGGCCAGTGTAGTGTTAGGAGTCTTGCCCAAGGACTCTTATTTTATTTTTTAATTTTTTTAATTTTAAATGGGACATGTGCAACTTTAAACTAACCTAATTCAAATAGGACATGTGTAATAGCTACGGTTCTGCTTCTGTGTCGTTTAAGTATCGTTTTATATTCTTATATTCATATTTGTATATAGTCATTTTATTTTATTGCTGCTTGCTGAACCGAGATTCGTTGTTGTAGCACAGGCTAGTACGTGTGTACGTGTCTGTGTCTGACGTCACTTTCGGGCGAGAGTATCGCTGGTGTCGTTCTGTTTGACTGTCGCTTCTCCCCATGTCCCGCATGTCTTGTGTGGTGTTTTTGGTTGTATTTTGTGGAACAAGGCTCTGCCCTATATGCCAACCGAACTTGGCTTCCTCACCCTGGGTACTCGGCTGACTGAACGTGGTTGCTTTACCGCAGCTACTCTGCCCTGCACGCCGACTGAACGCGGCTGCTCCACCCTGGCTACTCGGCTACTCTGCTTTGCACGCCGACTGAGCGTGGTTGCTACAACCTGTCTACTCTGCCCTGCACGCCGACCGAGCGTAGCTGCTTCACCCTGGCTACTCTGCTCTGTACGCCGACTGAACGCGGCTGCTCCACCCTGGCTACTCGGCTACTCTGCCTTTCACGCCGACTGAGCGCGGTAGCTACACCCTGGCTACTCTGCTCTGCACGCCGACCGAGCTTAGCTGCTTCACCCTGGCTACTCTGCTCTGCTTGCCGACAGAGCTTAGCTGCTTCACCCTGGCTACTCTGCTCTGTACGCCGACTGAACGCTGCTGCTCCACCCTGGCTACACGGCTACTCTGCTCTGCACGCCGACCGAGCGTAGCTGCTTCAACCTGTCTACTCTGCCCTGCACGCCGACCGAGCGTAGCTGCTTCACCCTGGCTACTCTGCTCTGTATGCCGACTAAACGCTGCAGCTCCACCCTGGCTACACGGCTACTCTGCTCTGCACGCTGACCGAGCTTAGCTGCTTCAACCTGTCTACTCTGCCCTGCACGCCGACCGAGCGTAGCTGCTTCACCCTGGCTACTCTGCTCTGTACGCCGACTGAACGCTGCAGCTCCACCCTAGCTACACGGCTACTCTGCTCTGCATGCCGACCGAGCGTAGCTGCTTCACCCTGGCTACTCTGCTCTGCACGCCGACCGAGCGTAGCTGCTTCACCCTGGCTACTCTGCTCTGTACGCCGACCGAGCGTAGCTGCTTCACCCTGGCTACTCTGCTCTGTACGCCGACTGAACGCTGCTGCTCCACCCTGGCTACACGGCTACTCTGCTCTGCACACCGACCGAGCGTAGCTGCTTCACCCTGGCTACTCTGCCCTGCACACTGACCGAGCGTAGCTGCTTCACCCTGGCTACTCTGCCCTGCATGGCAACTGAATGCGGGTACTTCTTCAGCACCCCAAGGTTTGAGGTGCTGGAGCCGATCCCAGTGCTCTTTGGACAAAAGGCAGGAAACACCCAAGACCAGCCAGTCCATGGTTGGGGACGGTCATTGCGGTGGTCTGTGTGTATGTGGTCCTGCGTCGTGCAGCCGTCGGCCAGTGGTTCTGGCACTGGCGGGGTGACTCGTGGAGGACATCACAGCTCACTGAGCGACCGCAGCTTTGGCTATTGGGTCAGTCAAGTACAACAACACCCAGTAAGGGCTCTGTTAGACATTTAGCCCCACCCATAACTCAAAAGGATAACCTTGATGCCTTGTTTTTTGTTGTTGTCTGATGATTGTGTACTCTTCTCTCTTGAGTTCTTGAGTTCTTGAAAAGTGCTATGTAAGAATAAAGTATTATTAGTCTCCCAGACCGGGAATCAAACCCCAGTCTCCCACACGAAACGGTAGCTTCCTGGTGGGTAGTGATGTTATCCACTGCGCCACACCAACCACAATGATGGTGTAATAATATAACAAAGACCCCAGCGTCCTCATATGAGGACATTACATTTCTGCTACTCTGCACCTTGACCAACTTTTTAAAACGTTGACCCTTTGGCCTTATATATAAGTTTTTTTGCCAAAACAACTTCCTGTACGAAGACAACGTTTAGTTTATATACCTGTTAGGTCCTACTAATCACAAATAGCTAGGAGAAATTAAAATTGCGCACCAAGCAAGTCCGGGTCTCAGAAGGTTAAACATCTGTCAAGCCTGGGTGTGGATGACTTCTTTTTGGATGTTGCATTTGGCTAAGGATCCACACCCACTGGGTTTTTTATTTTATATTTATTAGGCTCATTTATTAGGGTCATTAATAAATGAATAAACTAAACCTAATAAGCTAAGATAAGATGATCCTTTATTGATCCCACAGTGGGGAAATTTACAATGCCACAGCAGCACAGAGGAAAGAACAGAAGTGTCAGGAAACATACAAATAATAAATAAGATCTATATACAAAAAGTACAGAAAATATAAATAGTAGAAATAGAAATAGATTCCTGAGTTTTATTGTACATTGAAGAAATAGAAATGGAATATTGAGTTTTTTTTGCACATAGTCGAAATGGACTATTGTAGAAGTAGACTACTGTAGAAATAGACTACTGAGGGGAGCAGCTGTTATATAGTCTGAAGGAAAGATCTGCGGTATCTCTCCTTCACACACTGCGGGTTCAGCAGCCGGGCACTGAAGGAGCTGCCCAGTGCTTCCAGAGAGTGGTACATGGGGTGGGACAGGTTCTTCAACATGTGTTTGAACTTAGTCCTCATTCTCCTGTCCCCCACCACCTCCACTGGGTCAAGAGGACACCCCAGGACAGAGCTGGACTTCTTGATGATTCTGTTCAGTCTTTTCCTGATATACTACCTGATAACCTAAACAAAAGAAATCATTCCATTGTCTAAAAAAATGTAAACTAATTATTCAAGTTTTATATGCATGTGGCCTTGTTGCCGTACCTGGCTGACTATATAAGGTCACCCTGTTGCACATGCTCTTCATTCTGACTCATGCTGGTAGCATTGCGTTGGTGGGCGTAGAAAAGAGTTTGAGCAGTTGGAAGGGTTCAAGAGGGGTTAACTTGGGGAAGCGAGTATTCCGGGCCATACCGTAACCATGCGGATATTACTATAGCATGCTGTTTGCGGCTGTGAATAGAAGAACCCATGCACCAGTG
>JAMWET010001234.1:0-10000 GCA_024036415.1 Prochilodus magdalenae | reverse complement strand
TGAACACCTTCTCTAGCATTCTTGCAACAGCCCCCCCTCCCACACACACACACACATCAGTAACACACATGCATACACACTCACATGCCCTCACACATACAGAAGGAAGTTCTGACAGGACCTTGATCTGGATGCAGGGAGAGAGAGAGAGATGCGGGGAGAGCCTGCCTGTCTACAGCGTACAGCCTGCTCTGCTGAATACCAATGCCCTGCCCTGCACCATTCACTATACCTCGGCCCAGATCCTCAGATATGCTCCGATACTCATGGCCGCTCATCACTCATCAGTGAAGATCAAAACTTACCACTCTGGAAGAACTGAATGATACATGGATGGATGGATTTAAAGAAATGCTGCACTCACTCGCCACTTTATTAGGTACACCCACCTAACCTAGTCATTACCCATCTTATCAGCTTCACATTCTATATAGGTGCACCCTGTAGCTCCACCATTACAGCAGTGTTTCCCAACGCTTTTCTTTGTGGCCCCCCTGCCCTGTACACTTTAGTGGATATCCCAGAATTCCCTGTTTAGGAACACTGAATTCCATGCATTTGAAGGCATCTGTATGCTAACCATAACTTGTGATCCCATCTTTAAGCCATGCTTCTATGGTCATAGGGCCACCACAGAGCAGGCATTACCATCGCTGGCTCGACATGGAAATGAGTTCAATCTGGAGGGGTACTCTTATCAGGTATCCTGGAGAGGGTCCACATCTGAATTGCTGTTCATGCCTGGAAGCCTTCACCATGATCTTGCTGTCCCATTCGAGAACTCTTTGATCGTTCCGCCTAAATATGTAAGAAGGCTTGGTGTGGTTCTGGATGACCGGTCATCATTCTCAGTTCTCAGACTCGGTCATGCAGATTTCTCCTCTACAACTTCAGGGAGGTTTCAGCCTTAGTTCTCTATACCCAGTCTCAGGTCATCTCAAGGCTTGAAAGCAGAAGCATCATCATAAATGATGATATGGGGAATATTTATTGAGCTACACATACAGAAGTCTGTCTCTCAGTATGGCATCGGGCCGCCATGTTTGCTAACCCAACATGCCAGATGTCTCGGCATGGAGTTGTAGAGGTTCCTAATGGTGTCCTGTGATAATCCATCCCATGCAGCTTGGATATCCTCACACAGTTCCTGCAGATGGTGTGGTAGGGGTGGAGGTGGAGGTGGTGTGACACCGGGTCTACTGGACGTTCATCTTGGCACTGACCACGGTGCCTCCACACACGGATTCATTGGTCGTCTCCACCAGTGGGACTCGTCACTGAAGATGACCCGCTGCCAGTCCAAGTCACTCCATGACAGTCTGGCATGACACCATTGCAGTCCATGTTGTGCCAATGGTGCTGGCACTAACAGAATGCCTTACAGAGCCAGCACTGCTGCTGAACGTCCGCAATCGTGGCTGTTGGGTCAGTCAGGTACAGCGATAAGGCCCATCCTTGCTTATGTCACATGCACAGCCAAGCATGAAAATTGGAACATTGGCAAGTCCCACAAGGTCAAACCTACTCACCAAGTTTCAGTCCTGTTGGTTGATTCCTTCTGGGTGCAGCTGTCCACGCAATTATTCTATTCAGGAATTGTCACCTGAATTATGACTTAAACAGTCAATTTAAAACTACTATTCTCTGTAAAATGATTGGCAGGGCGAAAATAATAATAATGAAAATCTGGGAAATTACTTTTTAACATTCTAGCGTGTGGGAGGCATGTTTTCCGGAACGTTCATGCTCTATAATTGGTCTCAGGGCACCTACACAAGAGCAGGTGAGCACTGTGAAGCCTCTCCTTTGTTTCCGAGAAGCCTTAAAACAGAGTCCAGGAATGGTGCAAGGTTTTCCATTGTACCAAACAGCGAAACAGTTATAGCATGGCCTGTTTGATTTAATGTGTCTAACTGAACATTGCACGTCCTGCGATGAGAGTACTGCCCATGCACACACTGCGATGACGAAGCTGGAACGATATATTGTGCAGCCCTAGTTGATATATCATTAAGCATATCACCGCTGTCCAAAGAAAAACAGGTATCTCCAAAATGCCAACTTTACAGGAGAGCCCAAAAACCTCATTTCATTTGAATGGAAGTCAATGGAACCAGGCGTCTTTTGAAGCTGTTTTGGGCCATTTCTGTTGGTCCATTCTTCATGATATTTCCACAAAGTGTAAAGAGCAGTTCATGTGATCAAATGGAGCATAAAAGTAAAAATCATCAAAAATGGAGATACATGTTTTTCTTTGGACAGCGACGATATATTAAAGCTATATGCTGTATATATATTAAATAGATATTTTGTCTGGAGGAAACTGTCTCCTGAAGACCGCAGATCAGAACCCACACTCAGGATGGATGGATGGATGCATCATGAACCTCAGGATGGATGGATGAATGTAACCAATCATGAGCGGATGGCTGGATGGAGTTATAAAAGCCTGTGGTCCAATAGGGACTCGTCCGTGTGCGGCGCCCAGAGGGCAGGAATCATTCACCGGCCCTTCCCCGCCCATTCGTCACTTAGCGGAAGGGGAGGAGAGGGACCCAGGCAATTTGTAAATGAGGCACTTATCAGGGGAGCCGGATCGATGAAAGGCCGTATTAGGAAATTTGGCCAGGACCCTGTGCTTAACGGGCCTCGGGATCGATGCCGTCAGCGCTGCGGATTTGCATCACATCTGAGGCGGGTTATGGAATCGTGCAATCCTACCATGTCAACATGTCTCAATGTATTTTGGCAATAGTGTTCATGGCCAAGTTTGCTTCTCCGATAATTGAAAACCGAACAGCCAGGAATAGAAATCATAGCACAAGCATTCTCATGCTTGGCGGAGAATTGGAAATGATGCAACGATCTGAAAGCTGGGTGCCGTTGGCTTAACATTATACCCTGTGTTCATCATCATTGCTAGAGAGCACCAGAGCTTTGGGGCGTCTTTGCTTACCTCGGTCTCCGGTAATAGAAATTAGGCTAACTCTTTGGGAATCAAGCTCTTTTCGGAACACGCTTCATGCTGCCGGAGCTTGAAGGGAAAGGCCTGCCGCATTTGTTCATTGTGTGTTGGGCACTCCAGAGAGGCCTTGTGCCGCCTCCCGAGAGAGCTGTCCAGGGTCCTGAAACTTTCTCTAGGTCTGTGTTGCTGGTGCAGCAGCTCCAAACCCTCACTTGTAAAGGCAGGCAGGGCAAAAACAGGAAAGAGTCGGAGACGGAAGCAGGCCGGGTGAGTATTTGACCCATGCAGCTTACATATTCTCACATAGCTCCTGTAGATGGTGTGGTAGGGTTGGAGGTGGAGTGAAACCAGACCTTCTGGACGTGTGACAACAAACCGTCTATCTTGGTGCTGACCACGGTGCCTCCACACACAGATTTTTTGGTTGCCTCCACTGAAGATGACCCGCTGCCATTCTGAGTCACTCCATGACAGTCTGGCACGACACCACCGCAGTCTTTGGTGACCTTGACATGGTGTTAAGGGCAGTCCCTGTAGTTGTCTGTGTACACGTAGTCCTGTGTTTGTGCAGCCATCTGTCAATGGTGCTGGCACTAACAGAATGACTCATGGAGGCAGCACTGCTGTGTTGAGGCCTTGAGAGAGCTGTCCAGGGTCCTGAAACTTTCTCTAGGTCTGTGTTGCTGGTGCAGCAGCTCCAAAACCCTCACTTGTAAAGGCAGGCAGGGCAAAAACAGGAAAGAGTCGGAGACGGAAGCAGGTCGGGAGAGTTCTCACATAGTTCCTGTAGATGGTGCGGTAGGGGTGGAGGTGGAGTGAAACCAGACCTTCTGGACGTGTGACAACAAACCGTCCATCTTGGTGCTGACCACGGTGCCTCCACACACAGATTTTTTGGCCCTCTCCACCAAGACAAAAGCGGGACCGCCACTGAAGATGACCCGCTGCCATTCTGAGTCACTCCATGACAGTCTGGCACGACACCACCGCAGTCTATGGTGACCTTGACATGGTGTTAAGGGCAGTCGCTGTAGTTGTCTGTGTACACGTCGTCCTGTGTTTGTGCAGCCGTCTGCCAATGGTGCTGGCACTAACAGGATGACTCATGGAAGCAGCACTGCTGTGTTGGGCACTCCAGCGAGGCCTTGTGCCGCCTCCTGAGAGAGCTGTCCAGGGTCCTGAAACTTTTCCTATGTCTGTGGTGCTGGTGCAGCAACTCCAAACCCTCACTTGTAAAGGCAGGCAGGGCAAAAACAGGAAAGAGTCGAAGATGGAGGCAGACCGGGAGAGTTCTCACATAGTTCCTGTAGATGGTGCGGTAGGGGTGGAGGTGGAGTGAAACCAGACCTTCTGGACGTGTGACAACAAACCGTCCATCTTGGTGCTGACCACGGTGCCTCCACACACAGATTTTTTGGTTGTCTCCACCAAGACTAAAGCGGGACTCGTCACTGAAGATGACCCGCTGCCATTCTGAGTCACTCCATGACAGTCTGGCACGACACCACCGCAGTCTATGGTGACCTTGACATGGTGTTAAGGGCAGTCGCTGTAGTTGTCTGTGTACATGTAGTCCTGTGTTTGTGCAGCCGTCTGCCAATGGTGCTGGCACTAACAGGATGACTCATGGAAGCAGCACTGCTGTGTTGAGGCCTTGAGAGAGCTGTCCAGGGTCCTGAAACTTTCTCTAGGTCTGTGTTGCTGGTGCAGCAACTCCAAACCCCTCACTTGTAAAGGCAGGCAGGGCAAATACAGGAAAGAGCTGGAGACGGAAGCAGGCCGGGAGAGTATCCTCTGTCAGCTCGACTTGTGATGCAGAAAGGCGGCTGAGAAATCAATGAGGGAAGCTTTCTCGCCAGCTCACACGTACGCACGAGCCTGAGATTTCACCGCACGATACATATATCACCACCTGAGACCGCGTTGCAGCCTAGCGCCTTCAACCACCGCCTTCTCTTCGTGCTTACAAGCTGGTTCTCTCCGGAGGAACCTTTCATGGAAATGCGAGCCTCCCAGGATCGCATCTAACAGATTAGTTACTCACTTTTGTTTTGCTGCGGATATACTGTCTTCCCCGACTCTCTGCCTCTCTCCCTTCCTCTCTCTTTGTCTCTCCTTCTCGTCTTCCTCTCTCTCTCTCTCCCTCGGCCCCCCAAATAACTTTTTTTGACAACTCGCTCATCTTCTGAAGCATTTCCTGTTTCTCCAGGCTGCTTTATTTTCTCCACTATTGTGTTGCCAGGGCGCTGTCAGGGTAAACCCGAGCTGAGAGACGTAATTCGGTGTGGAAATGTTCAGAGGCGGCGAGCCCGGGCAGCGTATCGACAGCCGCTGTCCCTCTTCTTATTACCGAGCACTTAAACTCCGTGTGACACGAGCCTCGGCCAACACAACCCTGTCACCTCGCTCTGCCGTGAACCGGCAGGGGGAGGAAAAATAACAACCGCAGCAAGACATCATTTTCTCCGACTGCTGAGACCTTCAGCTGTGAATGCTGTTTGTTACCAGCTAGTGAGAGAGTCAGTAATGTTAGGACATCACATTTGGATAACTGGAGGTTTCGGAAAGTCGTGGACTGATTTCACGGGTTCGGGTGCCAGGGACCCAACTGGTGTGTGCTTTTGAGGGCTTGTGGGCTTGTGGGATCTTCTGAGCTGGGTTTTTTGAAGATGCTTGACATGGGGGACACTCTCAACTCTCTCTCTCTCTCTCTCTCTCTCTCTCTCAAAAAACCCTACACACTCTGGAAAGTCTGCCAGGTCTCTCCGGTTGAGTTGAAGGTGTTCGTGTGAGGACTGCCTCACTCTGAAACATGGACCAACTATGCAAGGCAGAAGCCGCAGACACTTTTTAAATAAAGTTTGGTTTGTGTTTATCACTGTCAGTGCTGAACAGGACATATAGGTCCAACATATCGTCGCATATCATAAGATAAGATAATCCTTTATTAATCCCACAGTGGGGAAATTTCCAATTTCTCGTTTTGTTGATTTTTACTTTTATGGTTCATTTGAACACAGCAGCTGCTGTTTACACTGTGTGAATATTTCATGATAAATGGACCAACAGAAATGGCCCAAACCTGCTTGGTAAAAAGCCCGGTTCCATTGACCTCCATTAAAGTTACATTAGGTTTCTGGCCTCTCCTGTAAAACTTGTTTTTCTCTGGACACCGACATCATGCTTCCTTCCTTTAGCATTGGCCTTCAGTAAGTTTATGCTAACCCACATACTGCATCCATCACAACAGCATGGCTTTGTAGAAGAAGAGTCCAGGTGCTGAACTGGCTCGCACTGGCTCGCACCTTTCACCAGAAAGGACTGTTGAGCAGATAGAATCCTATATCAGAATGGGACGACATTCCTCTCAGAGAACTCCAGAAGCTGGTCTATTCATTTCCCAGATGTTTACAGGCTGCTGTTAAAAGAAGAGGGGATGCTCCACAATGGTAGACACATGACCCTGCTCAAGCTTTTTGTGATGCATTGCTCCCTCAAGTTTTGGGTTAATAATGTTCATGTTCATGGCTTTCATCATCTAATATGAGTTCTATGCTCTATTGTAAAATGAAATATGGGTCTATGATATTTGCAAATCGTTGAATTTAATTTTCTGCATTTTAGATTTTACACAGCATCCCAACTTTTGGGGAATTTGAGTTGTATTCTATTTCTTCTTCTTCTTCTTCTTCTTTTTATTATTATTATTATTATTATTAGGAATCAAAAAGTCCAAAGACATGCAGTGAGGTGAACTGGAGATGCCGAATTGCCCCCCTGGTGTGAATGTATGTGTGTGACTGCATGTCTGCCCTGTGATAGACTAGCAGTCTGTCCAGGGTGTTTCCTGCCTTCTGCCCATTGAACACTGGGATAGGCTCCAGCAACCCCCTGCGACCTAGAAGGATGAAGCAGTTTAGAAGTTGAGTTCATGAGAGAGAGAACAACTGTACTAGCACCCTGTACTAGCTACCAGTCAGAATTCCGTAGCCACTGGCTAACAACACATTAGCAACCACCTGGAATACCATATGCAACTGCTTAGCAATACCAACAGTTATGCCAGTTGTGTTTGCACAAATTGAAATTTGTCTACCACATCTCTGAAGTGAAACCCCTTTTCAATGGTCAGCCGACTTCACAGAATCCGCGTAGAGTCCCTGGGGCGCAGAGTCCCTCTGTTCCAGGAGTATCTAAGTGTCCAGTATCCTAGAGCAAGCATGTCACAGGGCACATGCTCCATGGCCACATGGGCCTTTACTTCTCATTGGGACCAGCAGGTATACAGATTGAGTGCCGCTTTCACTTCCCCGGTGTGCCACTAGGGTCCTGCCAGCAAGGGTCCTGCATCCTCAACTGACCATGCCTCTGGGATCCCCGGAGTGGTGTGGTCAACACAGCCAGGCTGCCATGCTGCCTCCTCTGCAGTCTTTGACGTGTGCTGTTTTGGGTTTGTGCTAGTACTATTCCTCTCTGGACTAAGGGGATGGTTCTACCCCACCCCTGAACACCAGTGTGAATGTTTTACTAAATGGATCTTTGTAGCACCTTAAAATTTACTCTTAGTTTAAACTGCATTACAAATAAAACCGTAATTACCGTTATTATGATATGTTGCTGTTTTCTGTGCCATCTCTCCAAATAACCTCTTCCACGTCCTCCATTTTTAAGTGTGCCCCCAACATTAAGGGGTGTAATCTAGAGCAGCAAAAGATTTCTGAACGGTTCTGTATTTGTTCTGTGTGTCTCTGACCCGGAATAGCCGGGTTTGCTATTGAGAATTCAATTTGTGTGTAGTTGATTGGTTTTACACCATGCACTATTCGCAGCCATTCTAATGAACCACATGTTGGACCTTCTGAAATGTCTGGAAATGGCTAGTTTACCACTGTTGTGGTCCAAATCATGGTCCTGGATCACCCCGCTCTGTGCATTTCTGTGGATTCCCTGTTTTAATACACCCACTGTAATTCTGAAAGGGCTCCGTAGTGAGCTGATAGGTTAAACAAAGTAATTTGGAACATACAACCTTGGGAACACAGTGCCATGGGAACACAGAACCCTGGAATTACATGAATCTGGGAACAAAGGAACCCTGAGAACACAGGTCCCTGAGGACATACAACTCTGGGAATGTAAAACCCTGGCGATGTAGAACCATGGGAACCGAAAACCCTGGAAACACATTACCTCAAAAACACATGACTCTGGGAACACAGAACCTGGGAATGTAAAATGTAAAACCTTAGAAACATAGAAATTTGGGAAAAAAGGGCCATGGGAGAATAGAACCCTAGGAACACTGAATCTTGAGTACATGGTACCCTGGAAACACAATGCCCTGGGAACAAACAACCATGGGAACAGGGAACCCTGGGTAAATAGGACCTTAGGAAAAGAAGACCCAGGAAACACAGAGCTCTGGGAACACAGGGAATTGGGAGCATAGAACGATGGGAACTCAAAACCCTAGGAACACTGAACCTTGAGTACATGGTACCCTGGAAACACAATGCCCTGGGAACAAACAACCATGGGAACAGGGAACCCTGGGTAAATAGGACCTTAGGAAAAGAAGACCCAGGAAACACAGAGCTCTGGGAACACAGGGAATTGGGAGCATAGAACGATGGGAACTCAAAACCCTAGGAACACTGAACCTTGAGTACATGGTTCCCTAGAAAACAATGCCCTGGGAAGAAAGAACCATGGTAACAGAGAACCCTGGGTAATAGGACCTTGGGAAAAGAAGACTCAGGAAACACAGAGCTCTGGGAACCCAGGGCATTGGGAGCATAGAACCTTGGGAACTCAAATCCCTAGGAACATAGAGTCCTGGGAACACAGACCTGGGAAGATAGGACCCTGGGAACAGAGTACCTTAGGAACATAGAGCTCTGGGAACATGAAACCCTGGGATCATACAACCCCGGGAACATAGCTGTAACTACCTAGCTGCCATTTAAGTACTCAGTGATTTCTCAAGATGCATTAATCTGATGTTTTCTAGTTTGACCTTTATGTCCTTTATTAGCGTTAGCCATGCTACCTACAATCCAACAGTGGTCTAAAGCAGGGTTTCTCAAGCCTGGTCCTGGAGGCACCCTGTCCTGCACATCGTAGTGCTTTCCCTGCTCCCAACACACCTGACAACTTCAGGTTATCAGCTCATTAAGATGCCCTTTGCAGATGGTGCGTTAAAGCCAGGGGTCCACTAAAACATGCAGGGCAGGGTGCCTCCAGGACCTGGGTTGGCTTAAAGAACACTGGCTTAAAGAACCAGAACTCAAGCGCTCTGGTTACAACTGCAAGCCCAGTTCTTGCACAGATCTAATTGTCCATGCTGGTCAGGAATCCATGAGTAAAGGGAGTTCATGAGTTTCTGGTTCTTGATGTTAGCAGTGTTGCTTCTTTCTTTTTGGCTTCAGAAGTTTGCTGCACTCTGTCTAACCTCCTATTGATAAGCACCACTGGCTGCTTGACCATGGACTACTACAACTACCAGCATTGTTCTGACCATTGATCAGTATTCCCATGTATTTCCCACATGGCATCCACTGGTTCAGTCAAAGCCTCTGGACTGGAGTTAGGATTCTATTAGCATGCTAAATCTGTCATAGCCCTTAACGATGCTCAGACTGTGAAAAGTGGACCGTGTTTGGAATCACTTTAATGGCTTTAATTAAGTGGGATCACACATGAAAGACACTTGTTTGAACTCCTGGTTCATGTCTGTGGAAGTGTAATTACATCCACGATCCTCTGAAGGGCTCCAGCTGGGCTGTTGTAAAGGAATATATGAATGAATAGCCTACAGCATGCCCGTCAGGGAGTGATACCACAAGCGGCCGTGTTTAGAGTACAGATTGGATTGGATAGATTAGACATTACACCGGGTACTAGATCAGACTAGAGTCAGCAAGAGACACAGAAACCAAACGAATGGCCCCAATTTCATTGGAGCTGACGATCCTGAAATCACAATCCTGAAATAGAAGAATAGAACCTTGGAACACAGGGCCATGGGAGTACAAA
>JAMWET010001233.1:0-36279 GCA_024036415.1 Prochilodus magdalenae | reverse complement strand
GAGATGGGACAGCCAGGTTTAGCTTCTTCCATTTTCTAATAATTGCTCTAACAGTTGATCTTTTTTCACCAAGCTGATTTCGGCCATTGCCCAGTAAGCCCTTTCCAGCATTGTGGAGGTCAACAGTTTGGTCTCTGGTGTCTTTTTGGACAGCCGTGCTTGTGGTTCTTAGCAATGTTTAGTAGTTGGAGGTATAGTGTAACTGATTGTGTGGGCCCCCCCCCCCCCTCCCCCCCGTGAAACAGGTGTCTATTATGCAGCTAAACGACCTCAAACAAGGTGCTTCTAATTCCCTAGGAATAATAAGTGGAGTGGGAGGTGGGAGATGGTTAGAGGCGGGACTAACAGGTCGTTTTACGGGCCAGAATTTTTGCTGTTTGGCAGTTGTTATCAAAACACTTATTTGCAGCAGCAAACACACAAAATAAATTATTTAAAAACAAAATCATACATGAGTGATTTCCGAAGTGGGGAGAAGAACTTGCAAAGTCGCACAGGGGTTCAAAAACATTATTTCCCCACTGCTGTCTATATAATATTATATATATATATATATATATATATATATATATATATTATTATATATATATAGTATATATATTTATATATATATATCCAGTTTTGTTCATTTTTACTTGTATGCGTCATTCAAAACACATCAGGGCTGCTCGTTTTACACAGTAGTGCGGTGAGAGCTTCATGGATGAATGGACCAAAAGAAATGGCCCCAAAAAACTGTTCCTTGGACCGTGTTCTGGTTTCCATTGACTTACATTAAAGTTAAATGACAAGTTTTGTCCTTTGCCCATTAGTTATGGAGATACTTTGTTTTCTTTGGACAGTGATGATTTATATATACAACATGGATATACTGCAAATCTATCTATCTATCGATCTATACTATCTATCTATCTAATCTATCTATCTATTCTGTGTATGATATGTAGTTATGTATGTATGTATGTATTTAGTATATATAGATATATATATATATATATATATATATATATAATATATTTATATATATACCATATATTATATAAATTTTTTTTTTTTGTGAATGTCGTGTCATGACGCGCTCATCAAGATTTTTTTTTAAGATGTGTGATGGAAAAAGGCTGCAGTTTACACATTAGCAAATGGAATGTAACACAGAACCCCGGGTAGGGGCAAACAGAAATACTTGCTTTGCGTAGGTATTAATGGATGAATAGGTTGTAGTAGTACCATTAAAATCAACAACTGTGGAACCAAAACATTATTAGTTATGACAGGACCCAAAAGCTTTGCCTTAATGAAAGTGAATGAAATCCAAACCCCACAACGTTATTAAGGCACTTATCTGCTTTTTGGTGGTGCTCAGATTTTCGGCCACATGTTGAATTACATAGTTCAAATAGACGGATCATTAGCTTACTGGACAAATTGAACTTACTGCTGTTTTAAAACACTTACAGGTTTATATTGACACAAAGCCATGGTAAACATGCTGCGATTATGTCTGACTTCCTGCCTGTCGTTTCTTAGTGACACCCTGACTTGTTCAATTTTCTCACAGTTACATAAATTCATGTCATTCTAAACATGGCTGCTGCTATTTGACAGCAAATAATAACATGCAGTTTTAACTGTCGAGGTCATATGTGAAGGGAGGGGATGTAGGTAAGCATGCATGAGCACTACGGCAGTTACTACTCACTACTGAGGGATGTGTAATACCTGTGTATGTGTAACAGGGGTGTAAATCTCTTCCCTCATTACAGCCTGGTTAGACTACCAACACTGTACTGTACTTGGTTCTAATGGAACCTCCTTCGGTGTTCTCTGCTGAATAGACGTCAGTGTCAGACTAATGAATGAGCTTCTATTAAAGACTGGTGGACTGAGAGACACTAGAGTCTCTGCACCTACACTGAGCTGAGTGAGAGTCCAATTCCAGAAATGATAAT
Organism: Prochilodus magdalenae; assembly: GCA_024036415.1. Lineage (NCBI taxonomy): Eukaryota > Metazoa > Chordata > Actinopteri > Characiformes > Prochilodontidae > Prochilodus > Prochilodus magdalenae. Next base: position 34,330 of record JAMWET010001233.1, on the reverse strand, counting down.
AGGACATTAGAGCCGTAATAAATCATGCTCCTGTTACTCTCCATACTTCAGTACATCTGAAGGTACATACTTTAGTACTGTTACTCTCCATACTTAAGTACATCTGAAGGTACATACTTTAGTACCGTTACTCTCCATACTTAAGTACATCTGAAGGTACATACTTTAGTACCGTTACTCTCCATACTTCAGTACATCTGAAGGTACATACTGTAGTACTGTTACTCCAGTGGAGGTCAATAGGGAGGAACTTCTACTGACACTGGAAGAGTATGTATGTTCTCCTACTCTACTTTAACATCTGTATGTGGTTTGTGTACTTCGTCCACCACTGCTAATACCCAAATGTTGAGATTTGCAGTACTGTGTAAATGTCAGAGACCACCCTTAATTTTTTAGTTTTCCAGTCAACGGGGTCCTTGGTCATGTTATTCACTGAAAAGCAGACGAGCGATGTGTAATACTGATTTAGTTACTTTTCAGTATTTACTGTGTCCATCCTTCACCATTATCCAAATTTCAGCCTTATGGCCACACATAGACTTACGTTGGTGGCCCTTAATAAACCTGGCTGGTCCACTTATGTTGGTGATCCAGTTTTAATTAATTAATTTATTTATTTATTCCTTGAACTGGAGCATGGACTCCCCTCACTCGAGCCCTCCTCTACTTGCTTGCTCTTCTATGATGAAAACAGTATACTGATAATCACATGTTCTGCAGAGAAACTAACACAGAGGACGGTGTATCGGCTTTTACTGCAGAGTTGCAGAGATGGAAACGGGTAGAAATACAGTAGTTCCATCTAATTTTGGCATTTAGGGAATGTGTGCTTAAGGCCTGTTTACTGGAGTTTCACAAAAAATAGACTAAAACCCCACTAGTTAGAATGTGAGGTCGAACTCTGGGGTGGTCAGTCCATTGTTCTTGAGAACACCAGCAGCTTCTCTGTTTGGTATAGTGTCCGTCTTCGTTCTCAGTGAGGAGCTTCTTGAAACAGCTTGAACCTTTTTTCAGACTACACGGTGTCGAGGTGTCCTCACAGAGGAAGGATGCGGACAGAAGGCACCTGTTGGATGTTCTCCGATCTGAAGCAGGAATGGAGTGTGATGTTCCTCTCTATTTTAAAGATGAAAGCTTTTAAGCACTGTTATACCTGGAGGGCAGCTGGGTTCCAGGAGGCAACCAGAGTTCCCCAAGCTGGGTTGTTAGGAGTCGTTGTTTTCTGGAGTTTTGGAAATCTCATGGACTTTTCCTTTAAAAACTTTCCATGACCTCCCCCTTCGCTATGCGTCGATGGAGATGATACGTCTTCTGAAAATTATGAAACTGTTTCCCTGTTGGACGTGGAGATTAAATATAAATGAATGGTGGTCTCTGACTAACTCTCTATACTAAAGTTATTTTGGCCCAGTTTCTCCTCAGTTACTTTATCTATCTTCTAGATTTTTAAAGGGGGAACATGTGATCCTTTTAGTTTCTCTCTGTTCTTTATTGTGTTGTGTAGCTTGTTGTCGTAGGATAATGATCGGTGAAGCTCAAAGTAGTAACCTCACCACCAGAAACCCACCTTTCCCAGCTGCCTGAAACGCCTTGTTGAATTTCCAGCCCCATTTCCTCTCGTTACAAGTTCGATGTCATCTACGTAACACAACCCTTACGGCATTTAGCTGATGCTCTTGTCCAGAGCGACTTACAAGGTTAATCATATTACAGGTTAAGGCTAAATGTGGTGTTTAGGAGTCTTGCCCAAGGACTCTTATTATGTTGTAGCACAGTGTAAGTCATCCTATACCGGGGATTTGAACCCAGTCTCCCCATAATGTGGTGGTGACTCCCTGGTGGGTAGTGGGTGTTATCCGACTGAGCTTACCACCAAACCACGGTATATAAGCTCAGTGGTGTTATCCACTGAGACTTACTGCCACCACCGATAGGGAGCAGAAACTTGTAGCAGGTTATATCACTCTGGTTGTTGACCAAACAAAAATCATGACACATTAGAGTGGGCAAAGTGACGAATCAGAGCAACCATTGGGACTGGGTCCGGGATGGCGGGGCTTAAGGACACAAGGAGCTCTAACAGAGTGTTTCAGACAGAGGTGGAAGTACAGAATGTACAGTATGAGAGACATTTAGTGGTTTAGGAGAAAACTGGTGCATGGTCTATTCTATATTAGACCCTCTATCATAATACTGGGGGGTGCTGAACACTGAAAATGAGCTTTGCAGGTGGCCCCTTAAAGTCTACACAAGCCCCCCCCCCCCACACACTACGTAATACTAACCTACACTACCCAAAGCCTAACATTCCCACCTCAGATCCACGTTTACTCCTCCAATGTGGAGCCCAGAACATATAGAGTTGATTGGCACATTTGGATTTTCTGAACTCAGCAAGGAGGAAAAACTGTTCTCCCTGAGGAGTCTCAGCAGCAGAGCCTGTAGAAAACATTCTCGCTCTTAGTCGGGGCATGCAGTGTGCAGGGGTCTCTTTTGGACTAAAATCTCGGGCTGTTATATCCCCTGAGTCCACTCCCTGGCTCCTACATCAGGGATGTGTTTGTGCTGTATGGGACCCCGGGGCAGGCTCTCTCGATAACGTCCAGCAGGTTTTGGAAAACGTCGTAAGCCACAGCAAAAGAGGAAGTAGACTGGGCAGGAGCCAGTGGAGCCTGAAGAGCCTTCCCCCAGCCGGCAGAGGTTACTGTCAGATGTCTCGTAAGGAGGACAGAGTGTTTTGAAGAAGACAGCACGGAAAGAGTTATCGCATGCAGGAAAGCTGTGTAGGTGAAAGCACCATGATACTGTGCTGTTATCACTGATAAATGCAGAGGAAATCCCACAGACAACTGTCCAATAGCATGCTTCAGAAAATCATAACACAACAGACTGACAATCCGGTGACAACTAGAGGAGAGCGAGAGTGCGCTGCTCCCCCTGCTGGTCAGCCTCAAGATTCTCACTCATCTTCTAAACCGCTTAATTTAACTGGGCCTTTGAGGGAGCCTATAACGGCTCTCAGAGGGCGGATGGTGAGATACACCCTGGACAGGTTGCTAGTCCATCACAGGGTAGCAGTTATTATCTAGAAATTTAACTGAGGCCTATTTATTATTATTATTATTATTATTATTTATTTATTCATTTTTTTTTGGCCAAGAAGATCAGAATATTTTCCTGGTCGCTCTGAATGTAGTGGTCCAGACAGGTGTTTTTTTGGTAGGGAGTCACAAACACCAAGGTATTCATCGGCTGTGCTTGTAGGCGGAGTTTGAGGCTGAGCAGTGAGTGCGCTGCTCCCCCTGCTGGTCAGTTAATCTCAGTCATCTTCTAAACCGCTTAATTTAACTGGGCCTTTGGGGGAGCCTATAACGACTCTCAGAGGGCGGATGGTGAGATACACCCTGGACATGTTGCTAGTCCATCACAGGGTAGCAGTTAAACAGCAATTATTATCTAGAAATTAAACTGAGGCCTATTTATTATTATTATTTTATTTATTTATTTATTTATTTTTTGACCAAGAAGAACAGAATATTTTCCTGGTCACTCTGAATGTAGTGGTCCAGACAGGTGTTTTTTTGGTAGGGAGTCACAAACACCCAAAAAGGTATTCAGCGGCTGTGCTTGTAGGCGGAGTTTGAGGCTGAGCAGTGAGTGCGCTGCTCCCCCTGCTGATTAAAATTTAAATGACTGGACAAAATAATCCCAACAAAATAGCACTGTGTGAGCTTCAGGTTAGAATGAACTGTCCCTGTTGAACTGTCCCCCGTTGTCGGTATCCGGTGCTACAACAGGTATATGAATAACAAAGTAAATAGACAAGAGCCTATATATATGCTATATATGCTATACAAATATTCGAGCTTTATTATCGAAATCATTTCATGGGGGCTTTATGGCGACCATTGCAACTGCAATTTTAATAGCAGTTAATCTCGCTCATCTTCTAAACCTACTGAGCTGCGGATGGGGGTGCTGGCGTCTATACCGGCCCTCGGAGGGCGGGTGACAGGATACACCCTGGACAGGGTGCCAGTCCTCCGCTGGGTAGTTATTAAATAGCAGTTCTTTTTTCCCCATTCCTCCATTCAGGCCTAGTTTATTTGGCCCAGAGGACCAGAATATTCACTTGATTTTTTTGAATATAGCGCGCCAGAATTCCAGTAAATTATAACTGTGATGTCGCAACACTTAAGACAATGCTGTCGATGCTGTGATTTAAAAAATCTGTCCTTCCTAATTTGCATTTTTTGATATAAAACGATGAATCTTTCTTAACGCTTTGCTTGACGGGTGTCTACATAACACATTCATAACATCATACATAAACACTTCATAGCATATTCCTGAATGGTTAAATCTGCATTCATAAAGTGTAGATATTTTACATGATATTAATATGATGCTCTTTCATTTCACTGAAAAAAAAAATCAAAATAAAAGTCCTCCCATATTATTTTCACAAACTATATTATTTTCATGGATTGAATCTGAGTTTAGGTGAGGCCAGTCATTCTCTGAGTAAAGATTTTAGGGCTGGCACACAGGGGAATTTGTCTTCTGGATTTACACCTGCATACACACACACACACACACACTAGGGTGCAGTGAGCACACTTGCCTGGGGCGGTGTGCAGGCCTATCCACGGTGCCCGGGGACCAGTTGGGGGTCAGGTGCTATGCTCAAGGGCTTGCTTCATTTGTTACTGTCAGTTTTTAGGGAATCGAATCGGCGACCTTCCGGTCACAAGGCTGGTCCCCTAACCTCCAGCCCACGACTGATATTTCTATTTTAAATAGGTAGAGTAAAAAATGACTTGGTTTGACCCCTTTTATAATTTAATTAATTTAGTTTACACTATTTTTAAATGTGTGTGTGTAAGTGTGTATTTTTAAGCATTTGTATTTTGCACTTCGCCATTCTCTTTTTTTACTTTAGGTCTTTGTTTTTTTGAAATAATGAATCAGAGGATTATATACAGGGGTTGGACAATGAAACTGAAACACCTGGTTTTAGACCACAATCATTTATTAGTATGGTGTAGGGCCTCCTTTTGCAGCCAATGCAGCGTCAGTTAGTCTTGGGAATGACATATACTGCGTCCTGCACAGTGGTCAGAGGGAGTTTAAGCCATTCTTCTTGCAGGATAGTGGCCAGGTCACTACGTGATGCTGGTGGAGGTTCGTCCTTCTTGGTGGTAAGCTGACATTACCCTGGATACCGTGGCTCTTGATACATCACAAAGACTTGCTGTCTTGGTCACAGATGCGCCAGCAAGACGTGCACCAACAGTTTGTCCTCTTTTGAACTCTGGTATGTCTCCAATAATGCTGTGTGCATTGCAGTATTTTGAGCAGAACTGTGCTCTTACCTGCTAACTGAACCTTCACACTCTGCTCTTACTGGTGCAATGTGCAATTAATGAAGATTGGCCACCAGGCTGGTCCAATTTAGCCATGAGACCTCCCACACTAAAATGACAGGTGTTTCAGTTTCATTGTCCAACCCCTGTATGTACATATATATATATATATATATCCTCGCTGTCCAAAGAACAAAAAAAAATTATTTCCAAAATGGCAACTTTACAGGAGAGGCCAAAATCCAAAGTGAATGACAATGTAAGTCAATGGAACTAGACGTCATCCCATGTAATTTTGGGCCATTCATCATAATATTTTCACACAGTGTCAACAGCAGCTGTTTGTTGTGTACGAATGATGCATATAAGTAAAAATCAACAAAAATGACAATTCATTGGACAGCAACGAGATATATTTATATTTATATTTATATTTATATTTATATATATATATATATATACACTGGTGAGGAAAATGTTAGTTAGCATGTGCTAGCTTAATAAAATCATAAGTGTGGTAGATTATTACTAAAAATAAAACCTCTTAACATGGGCACAATAACAATTTAAGAAGGACAAAGTGTAGAACGAATGAAAGAAAGAGAAAGAATGACAACATGCCAAATAAGCTAAATGTCTAGAGAAAAAAGTGTCAAAGGTGTAAAGCCAGGTCATTTTTAATTAGCTGGTCCAGAAATGAGACATTACACTAAAAATAATACAGCTGGCCAAAATAATAATACATGGGGACTTCTATTTCTAAAAAATCCCACTCAGTAAAATGACACGGGACTCCATACTGATCCATATCATGTAAACCATGTACCGAGTCCCTCACCCCTACATTTAGCCAAACCGTCCACCTCTAAAGAAAAGGCCCCAACAAAGAGACTCACTTAAGTCGCTCCGATCTGGAAGCCCTCAGCATCAGGAATATGAAACAGCCCACTTCGGCATTTAAGGAGAAGGAAACAACCTTGTCAAGCATTGTGACAAATCCCTGGAGGGAAAACACAAAAGACAGGATTACAAATAATGAAGCATAGTCTTCCGGAACTATGGCACCACACGCCCGTGCAAATCCCTCGCAGCAGTGGCACGCTGGTAAATGTATTCTAGTGGTAGTTCCAGCACTCCATGTGGCAGCTTCCTTATTTCCTGAGTCGGATCAACAGTTGCCTGTTCTATGTGCACCATGCAGAAGTGCCAGCTCGATTCGAAACAGGCGGCCAAAGAGTCAAAGCTGGGAAACAGAGACACTGCACCAATTTCCTTAAGCCCTTATGTATGTAGCATCCCGGCAACTACCATGATAACATCCAACCCCATCAGCCTCAAGCAAGCAACCAACCTTAGGATCACACACGGACACCACGAAAACGATCCCGAACGCCAGGAAGGACATGAAGCCGCTGACGGCACTGATGAAGAGGAGGGACAAAAAATAACAGGTAGATCACAACATTCCTTATCACAGCTGCGGTGTTAGCTGCACGCTAAAAGGCTTCGGCAGTGTAGCGGCTGAGCCGTGAGTGTGTGAGCAGTAATGATCAGAAAGGCTGGAACAAATGGCCCGTGAAATGATCTCCTGCCGATTTGAATTCAGACTGCTGGGGAGAATTTACCTTCTTGCGGTGCAGCTCTGGAAGCTTCGGGGTAATACCCTCGCCTGGGTTCTCAGCAGCCACCCGCCACCGGCCTTCCAGTGGGCGCCCACGAGGCCGTCGACTAAGAAAAAAAAAAAAAATCAATTACTATGGTTGTAATTGAAGGAATTTCGGGAGGGTGACGCAACGATTGGAAACGGTTTGGTGGTTAAAGTTCTGAAGGGCTCATTACTAAAGCCGCAGGATGATATATATATATTTTATTTTTTATTTTTTTATCCGGAGATGACATTCATATCTGCTGCTATAAAGGCGAGATTAGATAGAGGGTTAAGGTAGCCTGGGGAAAATCCATCTCTCTCTTTCTCTGACTCTCTGTCTCTCTAACCTTCATTTTCTCTTAACAATGGGCTCAGACATTTTTACTTATCCTCCTGACACGCTGCCGCTGCTAATTCCGTCAAACCCAACCGGTTCCCGCCGCCGAATCCTCCGCCACCCCACTAATGGTTAACAAGATATGGGACTGTGTGCGCTCAGATGTTGATTAATTGATTAACACTGCCATATGCTATTCATTGTAATGTGTTACAAAGGCCATTCCAATCCATATCCTGGTGAGCCGTGCGCTGTACATAATTCATGATGACATTCTCCAGCGAGAGCTCGGTTGGACTGGGCCCAGAAACAGGCTGCAGCTTCTTTGACAAATGCAGCAGGCAGTCAGAGCGCCAAAGGCGCTTTGAGTCAGCAGTGGACCAAGGTGAACTCGGAATGTGAATCGCATGGAGGCTGACAGGGGTACACGAAAGGGGAATGGGGATGATGCTACTGCCTGATGGGCTGCTCGGGGTAAAACTGGGCTAACAGAAGGCCATCTCTTGTTTACTCGTGGATCTGATGGAAAGCGAGGGCTGATTCCCCTCCGGAGAACTTCCCCACAGGTAGCTGCCTCTAATTTGATTATATGATTAAAATGCTTCACCTAATCGTGTAATAACCTCATGAAGCCTGACACACGGTTAGAGTGTTGGCTCTGTTCCCTGCTGCTCTAGTCAGAACAGAGAGAGCATACACACATACACACGTTCCAGGCCCAATTAGGCACCTTAGTGGTGTTTAAGGTGGTGGTAACTTCAGGCTCCTGCAGATGGCGCTGCATGAGGATTATGTGGCTATAAATACCTGCGGGGTGTGAGTGACGGGATTCATAGATTGGGAAGAGGTGGGACAGTGCGCTGAAAATGGTTACAGAGCAGATCAGTCAAACTTTATCTTGACTCGGAGGTGCACTGAGGGTGCACTGAGGTGCATTGAGGGTGACACACACACACACACACTATAAGGAACAAGGATTTATATAGGGGAAATAATTTTTTTTTTTTTAAATATATATAGATATAGATATATAGATATATATAGACACAATATTTTATCACCATATTGATATAAAAGAACAAAAAAAATATTTAAGAAAGCTACAAACATTAAAGGCAATTAAAAAAATATTATGTAACTAATAAATATATATATAAAAAATTAAGCTTTAATTCATTTAATTTCAAATACGAAGATTAAGGAAAAAATAAAAAGAATCAACCAAGAAAAAGTTAAATAAAGCTGAATAAAAAAAATATTAAATAATTCAAAAAGAAGCACCAATGATGATAATGGAACAGATGTTAGTGACTGGCTAAAAGAAGTGACTGCATGTGGGCGTGGCCAAAGACCACAGTGTGAAGGAAGTAGCTGAATCTGCAGGTGTATGGAAGCGTACGGTCATACGGGTCTACCAGCAGTGGCTAAAATCCCAGTCTACAGGAAGCTCTCCTCAGAATTGAGGGAGCAAAGGCACCCACCAAATCTCACCCACATGGCCAATTCTTTGATGTAAGAGTGTCTGAACACTGATGTGACTGCATCCAGAAAGTTCACAGCTGATATTGGTGCTTGTGGAGGGATACTACTCCCTGGGAGTGTCCCATAGGTACGTTTCAGTCACAGGGGACTCGTATTTTGTCCGGTGAGCTCATATACACACTTGTTCTATGTAGTACTGAGACCAGTCTAAACAGCCACCGGGTTAATGTTTTTTCACTGCAGGAAACATTCATTAAACCCAGCATTACACAAAAACCTCCAACATCCAGTATGTGATCAACGCTCGGTTATTATTACAGAGCCTTCCAATCTGAATACCAATAGCTTCACTCCCAGAGGAGCCTTTAAAAGCAGCAGAAGGAAATACGTATGTCACCAGATCAGTAAAAGACTCCACATATCCACAGTGACCAGTTCAGTGTGGAGGAGGATCAGTGCAAGTTTGAGGATGTTTAACAAGATCTGGAGTTGGTGATTGTTTATCATGGATGCTCATAAACAAACAAACAAACAAAGTTTAATCCATTATGCAGTATCCCCTGGTAACGGGGTGCCTGGGAAGCAGTCCACAGCAAGACGATGACCCTGAGCACACTGCTGTGAAGACCAAGACATGCTTGATCTCAAACAGAGAGACTCCGGGGCCAACCCACCAACACAGCTCGGACCTCAACACTGCTGAATCTGTTTACTTGGGATCTTAAAGGGTGAATTTCAGGAGTAACTTGAAGCGGTTTGGTGTGATATATGCAGAGAAACGTAAAGAGAAACTCTGATCTCTTTACAGTGCTGGTGATGGGAACCAGGGCTCATTCTTTCTTTCTGTGAGGAAGCTTTAAGAGGTGGACGTCTGGTTCCATTCACCACCACTGTGTGAATAGTGGGAGTTGCTAAATTGGCAACTCCCACTAGAGTGGAGCATTTCACACCAAACCGCTCTGAGTGAGTACACTGCCATCTTTTATTTAGGTGTACTCTACGTAATTGGTTCAAACTTCCATGACTGAAAATATTCCTGCAGGTCTTCTTGAACTAGTGAAGGCAAGTGTCCTGAAAAGAATATATATATATATATATATACTGTATACACACATATATATGTAAATATATATGTGTATATATATATATATAATGTATACAATTTAACTTTTATCTTATTTTTTAACAGGCAAAATAGTCATTAAACTCAAGGTTTATCTATTTAATAGAAAATGTTACAGAACAACTTATATACTATAAATATATGTATACACACAGTATATCTACATATATATGTGTATATATACTGTGTATGTATATATATGAATATATACCTTGAGTTTAATGACTATTTTGCCTGTTAATAATAAAAGTTAATAAAAGTTAAATCGTATACATTATATATATATATATATATATATATATACACATACATATATATTTACATATATGTGTGTGTGTGTGTGTGTGTGTGTGTGTGTGTGTGTGTGTGTGTACAGTATATATATATATATATTCTTTTCAGGACGCTTGCCTTTCAATTTTGCCTATTAATAAATAAGATAAAAGTTAAATAGAATACATTATATATATATAAATATATATCCTCTTATTTATTACATTTATTTTATTTTTTTATATAGGTATATATTTTCAAGGTCAGACAAAAGAAAAACACATTTAATAGAAAATATTCCCAATATTACTCAAATACTGATTATAATATGTTTCCAGCCTTCCATTCTTTTCAGGATGCTTGCCTTCACATGTGTGTGTGTATATATACAGTATATATATACAAATATAATAGTAAAGTCTAATAGTAAAAAAATATATACTTATATACTAGGCTATTTTTTAAATATGTAGAACATACTTGTATGCTTCATTGCCGAGCCCATAACGAGGAAGGACACGGTTATACTGATGGTGATGAAAACCTGGATCAGCTCCGCCACCCAGGAGAAGCGCTGGTACCTCTGAGTTATAATCTGTGGAAACAGAACCGTCAGTGTATTTATTCATAGCATTTAAATCCCCAGAAAATCAATAACCTGCAGAACTGGGGAGCAGCGTGAAGCACTCTGCAAACATAATGGTTCATAAAAACAGCCCGTGGGCTGCCACCCTCCCTGCACTCCTGCGAGTAGTTTCTTCCTTTTTCCTGGAGGTGCTTTTTCTGTATTTCAAGTAATTGAATCCCAAACATCTGCGACGCTGCTGCTGCTTTGTGTTTGATTCTATTCTGCCTAGCACATCTAGAGTATAATATATACATATACAGCCACGCCTTGGCCTTATTATGGAGCTACACCTCCTCCCCAGCGCTCTGAAAGCGCTGCACAGCTTCAAAGGCACAATCCTCCCTCCATCCGTGCACTTGGATTTCCATACGCCTCAGGAGTGCGGCTGTAATACCCAGCAGGTGCCACTAGAGGACAGTCAGTGCCTTCCTGAAGGAAGATGGAACTGACTGGCGCTCACTCCAGTTCTTGTGTTGCCATTTGCTCATAATGATCTGTTTACATGAATGTGCACCTGAGTGTAAACAAAAGGAGAGCAGGGGAGGATCATCATAAACACAACCTTTGTGTACACTGTGTTGGGTAAATATTGATTTCTGACTTGGTAATGTAAAGGTGAGATGACTAGAAGCAGCCTAGCCTGGCAGAGTTAGGCTTTGGACTAAAGCAGAACGGCTGAATCAGTGAGTACTAGGTGTTCAGGGTGATCCAGGAAGGAAGGACGTCTACGGAAATGAATTCCTACAGAACAGTCAGAGACTCCGCGTTATTACAGCGTCCAGAGCTGGATGTGTTTGTTTGTGTAACACTGTGTAGGACTGCAGCTTACAGTAGTTGCCTGTCAGTGTCGGCTACTCATCAGGTCTCTATGAACCCAACACTGAGTCTACAACTAACGGTCTGTCCTCTTCTGTCTATCCTCTCCCATCCTCTTTTGTCTGTCCTTCCCTATCTATTCACCTGTTTATCATCTTCTACTGTCTATCCTCGTCTATCTTCACCTGTCTATCCTCGTCTATCTTCACCTGTCTATCCTCTTTTGTCTGTCCTTTCCTATCAATTCGCCTCTGTTTATCACCTTCTCCTGTCTGTCCTCTTCTGTTTATCCTTGCTTTTCTATCCTCTCCTGGCTTCCTCTCAATTCGGTCCTCTCCTGTCTATCCTCTCCTGTCTATCCTCTCCTGTCTATCCTCTTCTGTCTATCTTCTCCTGTCTGTCCTCTCTTGTCTATCTTCTCCTGTCTATCCTCTTCTGTCTATCTTCTCCTGTCCATCTTCTCCTGTCTATCCTCTTCTGTCTATCTTCTCCTGTCCATCTTCTCCTGTCTATCCTCTTCTGTCTATCTTCTCCTGTCCATCTTCTCCAGTCTATCCTCTTCTGTCTATCTTCTCCTGTTTATCTTCTCCTGTCTATCCTCTTCTGTCTATCCTCTCCTGTCCATCTTCTCCTGTCTATCTTCTTCTGTCTATCCTCTCCTGTCTATCTTCTCCTGTCTATCTTCTTCTGTCTATCCTCTCCTGTCTATCTTCTCCTGTCTATCCTCTCCTGCCTATCCTCTCCTGTCTATCCTCTTCTGTCTATCCCTTTTGTCTATCCTCTTCTGTCTATCCCCTTTGTCTATCCTCTTCTGTCTGTCCTTTCCAGCCTTTCCTTGCCCGACTGTCCTCTCCCATCTGTCTTCTCATGTCTGTATCCTTCCACCTCTCTTCTCCTGTCTATCTTCTCCTGTCTATCCTCTCCTGTCTGTCCTCTCCCATCTGTCTTCTCATGTCTGTATTCTTCCACCTCTCTTCTCCTGTCTATCTTCTCCGTCTATCCTCTTCTGTCTGTCCTCTCCCGTCTGTCTTCTCATATCTGTATTCTTCCATCTCTCTTCTCCTGTCTTTCCTGAATGGGCAGAGCTAAACTGCTGTAGGCTGAACAGCTGAATATACATACATTTAAATGTTGTTGCTGCTTAGTTGTTATATATATGTACATGTATAGGATTTTTACTTACTACGCTAAACTCTCTTATTTAAAAAAGGACATTGTTTGGTTGTCGATATAGACCCTTTAATTGCCTGCAGTGAAGGTCTTTTACTGGGACCTTCAGTTTACCATAAACACTTCAGATAAAGAACACCCAATAGTTTAAGTCCAGTTACAACAGAATCAAACCAGCTGTGACTGAACCAAACCTTGAGGTATTCAAACAGGGGACAGCGGACCGAGCGCTATAACGCCGCTATTAGACTAATGTATTTGAGGGGCTAATCGTGAGAGCTGGGAGGGGTACTTTAAAGTGTGTTCTGTTACAGATGAATTTTTAAGATATGGAATTGTAACCTAATCCAAAGGATTACTGTATGAAAGTGAAGTAATGGGATTACATTCTGTTATATTTGGATTACTTGTCTTTTTTAGGGGTATATAATTAAACAAAGACAAATTAAAAACCATTAAAAACAATTAATTTTCTCTATTTAAAGAAGTGTAGAGCAGAGCACATTCTGCCTCAAGCCATCAGATCTCACATTCAGTAAAACGACCAAACCTAAGTGGAGCAATATCTGGAAATACACTTCATCAAAAAAATAGTAATACAAACAGTTACACCCAGAAGGAATCCACCGACAGGAATGAAACTTGGTGGGTAGGTTTGACATAGTGAGACATGCCAACCACTCAAGTTTCACACTCAAGAACAGGCCTTATCACCCAACCACTGTTGCAGAATTTCAGCGAGCAGTGATGTCATCCATGAGTCATCCTGTTAGTGCCAGCACCACTGGCAACAGGCAGCACGATGCAGGACTACATGCACGCAAACCGCTATAGTGACTGCCCTAAACCCCACGTCACTGTCGCCAAAGACTGCAATGGTGTTGTGCCAGACTGTCAGAATAACAGCTGCTCATCTTCAATGGCGAGTACCGCTTTTGTCTTGTTGGAGACAACCAACGAATCCATGTGTGGAGGCACCGTGGTCAGCGTCAAATGGCCCTGCTAATCCCTATAGGCTTACATAGCTAGTGGGCATGAGCAAGTAAAGCACTTTAGGGCACTAGTTGCACAGTTTCTTACAATATGATATATACAGTGGGGAAAATAAGTATTTAGTCAGTCACCAATTGTGCAAGTTGTCCCACTTAAAAAGATGAGAGAGGCCTGTAATTGACATCATAGGTAGACCTCAACTATGAGAGACAAAATGTGGAAAAAAATTGAGAAAGTCATTTTGTCTGATTTTTAAAGAATTTATTTGCAAATAATGGTGGAAAATAAGTATTTGGTCAATAACAAAAGTTCATCTCAATACTTTGTTGTATATCCTTTGTTGGCAATGACAGAGGTCAAACGTTTTCTGTAAGTCTTCACAAGGTTGGCACACACTGTTGCTGGTATGTTGGCCCATTCCTCCATGCAGATCTCCTCTAGAGCAGTGATGTTTTGGGGCTGTCGGCGGGCAACACGGACTTTCAACTCCCTCCAAAGGTTTTCGATGGGGTTGAGATCGGGAGACTGGCTAGGCCACTCCAGGACTTTGAAATGTTTCTTACGAAGCCACTCCTTTGTTGCCCTGGCAGTGTGCTTGGGATCATTGTCATGCTGAAAGACCCAGCCACGTTTCATCTTCATTGCCCTTGCTGATGGAAGGAGGTTTGCACCCAAAATCTCACAATACATGGCCCCATTCATTCTTTCATGTACACGGACCAGTCGTTCTGGTCCCTTTGCAGAGAAACAGCCCCAAAGCATGATGTTGCCACCCCCATGCTTCACAGTTGGTATGGTGTTCTTTGGATGCAACTCCGCATTCACTTTCCTCCAAACACGACGAGTTGTGTTTTTACCAAATAGTTCTACTTTGGTTTCATCTGACCATATGACATTCTCCCAATACTCTTCTGGAACATCCAAATGCTCTCTAGCAAACTTCAGACGTGCCTGGATATGGACTGGCTTAAGCAGGGGGACACGTCTGGCACTGCAAGATCTGAGTCCCTGGCGTCGTAGTGTGTTGCTGATGGTAGCCTTTGTAACGTTGGTCCCAGCTTCCTGCAGGTCATTCACTAGATCCCCCCTTGTGGTTCTGGGATTCTTCCTTACCGTTCTTGTGATCATTTTGACCCCACGGGCTGAGATCTTGCGTGGAGCCCCAGATCGAGGGAGATTAGTAGTGGTCTTGTAGGTCTTCCATTTTCTGATTATTGCTCCCACAGTAGATTTCTTCACATCAAGCTGCTTGCCTATTGCAGATTCAGTCTTCCCAGCCTGGTGCAGGTCTACAATTCGGTTTCTGGTGTCCTCCGACAGCTCTTTCGTCTTCACCATAGTGGAGTTTGGAGTGTGAGTGTTTGAGGTTGTAGGCAGGTGTCTTTTATACTGTTAACGACTTCAAACAGGTGCCATTAATACAGGTAATGAGTGGGGGAAAGAGGAGCCTCTTAAAAAAGAAGTTACAGGTCTGTGACAGCCAGAAATCTTGCTTGTTTGTTATTGACCAAATACTTATTTTCCACCATTATTTGCAAATAAATTCTTTAAAAATCAGACAAAATCACTTTCTCAATTTTTTTCCACATTTTGTCTCTCATAGTTGAGGTCTACCTATGATGTCAATTACAGGCCTCTCTCATCTTTTTAAGTGGGACAACTTGCACAATTGGTGACTGACTAAATACTTATTTTCCCCACTGTATATACCTTTATATGTCATACCTACTTGTGTACTGACATCATGTACACATGCTCAGAAGGAAGGTCCAGTTCAGTGTTTATGTCTCAAAAGCCAAATCGTGGAGACATGAAGATAACATCGGACGTGCTTCACCAAATACTGCATTTTCACCAGAGAGGATCCCCAAAACTGACGGTGTAATTCCGAAAAGAGGAATTCCAGTGATTCCTGAATAATTCAGTACTTGAGACACGACCACAGTCACCCAGAGTGCTTTGTTGTGAACTGTTCACTTGTAGAGAAACATACAGATTCCAAACTCTTTACTGTGGTGGTGATGATACCAGTGATCAACATGTCCACAACACAGTCCACAAAACACTGTCTACAACACAGATATAGCCAATTAATTTCAATTCAACTTTAATTAAATTCAACTATAATGCCATTATACCAATTCAGGGTTGTACAGCATAACAGACTACTTCTCCACTGAAGTTATCAAAAAGAATCAGATACGTATTCAACAGTGCAATGACAAAAGACACATTACAGTATGTGCACAGCCAGCAAATACCAAGATGTGCAAGTGCAGTAACTGCAAGTCAGAATGTTAGAGTACTATAACAGAAGTTAGCACATACAGTAGCGTGAAGTACAGCTGAGTGTAAGTGGAAAGTACAGTATGTTGAGGTAGCCAGGTGTGGTACATATGTGGTTGTAAGCAGTAGATGATGGTATACAGTGTACAGTACAGGTGTTGAGAATAGCAGCTCAATGACCAGAGGAACAGCTAAAACAGTGTACAGTACAGATGTACAGTGTTGATGTATTCCACCAGTCAACCTACACACGTGTTCTGAGTTAATATGTGTGAGGTTGATGATGGAAAACAGTCACGCAACCGAATCAAAAACTTTTTTTAGGGACTATTTTTTTTTACACCGCTCTGCATGTATCCCTCCGCCATACATGGATTAAACAATAGACGCTTAATTGGATTACAGTAGAAGCCAGTTCGCAGTCATCACAAAACTGTCATAACCAGGCAGCGTATTCATAACCGTCCCATGTAATAATTTAATGTGAGGGAACTTTTAGAGACATGAGAGAGTTCCTGTCACCACCACCCATCATATCCTCACCACACCACAGGGTGATATAATCTGGGTGTGATCTGCCTGGATGAAACATCTGTGTAATTCCTCCAAATTACCCCAAATAGCCCGGATAGATTAACATTGCCTGAAAGGATCGAACTAAAACAGCTTTGCTCACATCAGTGTTATGTGGCAGGTGTCATGCTGTCGGACAATGTAGACGCCCCCTTGAGACAGAAATTGCAATGTCTATGAGATGTTTCATTTCCCCTCTCCTTGTAATTCAGCCATCGCCAATAACGCCGTGGATTTCAGCGGTTTTGTCAGTCAAATCAATCCCCATTTTAGCAGTTAGCCAGCCTTGTCATTAGGCAAACTGTGATGTCAAATTGATGGGCCAGTATCACTGGGCCAGGGACCTCCGCAATTATTACTCAGCATAAAGTCGGACATGGCAGATCTGTACTTGATTCAAATCAAACAGCTCAAATTACAGTACCTTCCCAGATAACCAACGGATCCAGTCCAAACAGAGCTTTTTGTTTAAGTCCGTCACATTCCATAATTGACTGGCACAGTGGCACAAGGCGGTAGTGGGTAGCACTGTTGGCTTATAGCAGTAAGGGCTGGGGCACCCAGGGTCCTTTCTGTGTGGAGTTTGCATGTTCTCCCTGTATCTGTGTGAGTTTCCTCATACAGTTAAAAGACGTGCTGGTAGGTGAACTGGAGACGTTAAATTGCCCCCCTCCTTTTATTGCAATCTCTCCTTTTAGCCAGTCATTAACTGCTTTAGACCTATTTTCCACACACAGAACGAGGCTTCTGCACTGTACCACCTCTTCGCAATCTACTGATCCTGTCACTCACAGCCTGTAGGTATTTATAGGCCCCATCATTTTTGTGTGTGTGTGTGTGTGTGTCTGTCTGCCCTGTGATGTACTGGTGGCCTGTCTATTGTGTTACCTTCCATTGACCCAAAGCATGCTCATATAGGCTCCAGCCCCCATATGACCCAGAAGGATAAGCAGCTCAGAATGAATATCTAAAATAGGTTCCGGGACGGATGTAGCAAAAGGGGGTTTGTACTACGTCATACATCTTAATGTATTAAGTGTTAACGCACGCATGCAGATACTCAGTGTTAAGGTCTCTAGAGGAAAAGGTTATAAAGCCATTTCTAAAGTTTTGGGACTCCAGCAAACCACAGTGAGAGGCATTATCCACAAATGGCGAAAACGTGGAACAGTGATGAACCTTCCCAGGAGTGGCCGGCCGACCAAAATTACCCCAACAGTGCAGCAACGACTCATCCAAGAAGTCACAAAAGACCGCCAAAACAACATCCAAAGAACTGCAGGCCTCACCTGCCTCAGTTAAGGTCAGCGTTCAAGACTCCACCATAAAAAAAGAGACTAGGCAAAAATGGCCTGCATGGCCAAGACGAAAACCACATTAAGGCTGTTCTTAATTTTGGCAGAAAACAACTTGATGATCCCCAAGACTTTTGGGAAAACACTCTGTGGACTGACAAGCAAAAGTTGAACTTTTTGGAAGGTGTGTGTCCCATTACATCTGGTGTAAAAGTACCATCACAGTTCAGAACAAGAACATAATCCCTACAGTACAGTATGGTAGTCTGACCTGAAAGACTTGTTAAGGGATGCTAAGGGAGAATGTCCAGCCATCTGTTTGTGACCTCACGCTGAAACGAACTTGGGTTCTGCACCAGGACAATGATCCACCTCTGAATGACTGAGGGAAAACAAAGTGAAGACTTCGGAGTGGCCTAGTCAAAGTCCTGACCTGAATCCAATTGAGATGCTGCGGCACGACCTTAAAAAGGCGGTTCATGCTCAAAATCCTCCAATGTGGTTAAATTCCAACAATTCTGCAAAGATGAGTTAGCCAGTATTCCTCCACAGCGCTGCGAAAGACTCATTACAAGTTACCACAAACACTCGATTGCAGTTGTTGGTGCTAAGGGTGGCCCAACCAGTTATTAGGTTTAGGGGGCAAACACTTTCACACAGGGCCATGTAGGTTTGGATTTTTTTTCTCCCTTAAGAATAAAAACCTTCATTTAAAAACTGCATTTTATATTTACTTGTGGTGTCTTTGACTAATATTTAAATTAGTTTGATGATCTGAAGTGTTTAAGAGACAAACATCCAAAAAATAAGAAATCATGGAGGGGGCAAACACTTTTTCACACCACTGTATTTATAGCCCCATCATGCAGGTCCATCTGCAGGAGCCCGAAGTTACTACCACCCTAAACATGCAAGTGGACTCATTGTTTGTCCGGTGGGCTTATTTCCAATTACATATCTCTATAGACGTTTACAGCTGTATGAAGAAGTGTGAACTCACACTTTCACCAATTTGTAGAGAACCTGTGCTTATATCCCCCTGCAAAATAGACTAGAAGGGGTCTAAATGCTCTCTTTCTTGCTTCTCCTGGCCAAAAAACTGCAACCAACTGAAGATACAAAGCAAAAGGACAATAATAAAAGCACCTGAAGCCACAGCCAGTCTATCTGATGTAGGGAATCAGATTAATATTAAAGGAGCCCCTGCTCTTTCTTCACCTTGCCCTGGGTTAGAGAGAGACAGAAAGGGAAAGAATGAGAGGGAGACACTCCTTGGGGTTACATGCACCGGAAAGGTGAAGTCTTAAAGGCCACCGCTTACTCCGGGGACAGATCGTTATGGCATTTTGGACTAAAACAAAAACTGTGTCGCGACCAAAAAAAAAAAAAAAAAAAAGCAGCCCAGGCTCTAGGCACAAGGAGTTCACCAGCGTAACAGCGTACCCCCGCACCCCTACCGTAAAAACATGGGAAAAGAAAAAACAACAGCACTCATGAAAACCATCACACACTGAAGGGATCTCATGAAAGCCTGTTGAACGCAGTACAGCACGCGTGACATGCGGCGTTATGAAGCAGGTTCGTTCCCGTTGGTTGCCTTTCCGCCCGCGTGTGCAGCGCCTGTGATCTCCACAGGCCTGACAGTTCTGAGTCATATCTGACATTTCAATCTTTCATGGCTGTCTCAACCTGGCAAATCAACCCTTGGCTCTTTTCATATGTTTTCTTTCCCTCCTCTCTATCTCTCTCCCTATCTCTCCCTCTCTCTCAATCTCCATCTCGCTATCTCTCTCCATGCGAGTTCAGATTGGATTTCCGGTGCTGGAGCTGCAGTTAACATGATTCAGGTTGCTTTATACTTTGCAATTACTGTGTTCAGGTGTACTGTGAAAAGATCCGGCTATTCAAAGAGCACTGCGCAGGAGAAGCGTTCCGGTCATACAGAAACGTTTTTATATACCGCGGCTGAAAGGTTCGGGATTATCTCTCATAGCACAAGTGATAATGACATTAGTCATTAGTCAATAGCATTAATATTTATTCATATTGCAAAAAAAAAACCCAAAAAACCATCCCAGATCCTCCAGCTGCATTATGCCTCCTATGTGATAATATGGGAAACAGAAACTGAAACTGAAGAGTGGTAGACACGTCACCTCAATAACAGGGGACTAGATTTTCTTCTTTAGGACATATTTCTCTAATACATATAGATATTATCTTGTTCTTGTGACTTGGAACCACATACAGGAAGTTTCTGTAATATGAGTGTACAGGATGAGTATACAGGAAGTTACTATAGTTGTTAATTAATACACTGTCAGCCCCAAACTGTGCGTTTTCTTCATATATAAAAATTTTTTATGATACATGCATGCACATACCATAGTGGTTCATTTACAGCACAATGATTTTTAGTGACTTGGCACATAAATACTGAATTAATTTACTATGTGTTGGTCATAAGTGTGCATATATTGAGTATTTTACTGAATGAAACCGAGAGCTCAGGTCATAACAACTGATTGGGTCACCTGCCTACAGAGCTATTAACCCAATGCTTAACACAACGCCACTAGAACTTCAGACATAACATCAGAAATCACATAAATGTGCTCCAGGAGATTAGCAAGCAAACTGTCACCATCCATTGTTAAACATGTGTTTCCATTTTAGAGTTTCATGCACCGTTTATCATATGTGCTGCCATTTCCCATGACTAATAGACCACCAGAAGTCACCAAATTGGCCTGGAAAAAAAGTCTTATTTTTTTAATAAGTTTTATTTACCTACATTAAATCAAATTAGGTCTTTGCCCTCTACTGTAAAATTGTAACTTTGGTGCCACGAAGTACTACTTTTAACCCATAAGGGCCCACAGTGACGGATGTGTCACAAGCCTTTTAAAAGTCTGGACAGTTCCTTACACACCTTTATCCTTCCCGTAAACACTCGGGCTGCATCCGAAACCGCCTACTACCATACTACTCAGTAGGGGAAAGCAGTAGCTGAGAATGTGTAGTGTGTGCCAATCTGCAGGAGACATAAAGCAGTCTACGAAAGTTCCCGATGATGTACTGCTTTCAGTGAGATCAAGCACACTGTGCTATCCCATGATTCCACTGGAGCTGTGGAGGCGTTCCGAGCCGATGAAGAAAAAATGACGGAAAGCTGGAAGTCGGCTCTGTACTATGGAATTTGTGCAACACCGAATAACGTTATGAACCGCTTTGCGGCGAACATAAAGCTCATGTTACGTGTTTATATGAACGAATGGCGTGGGCAAGATGGGGGACGTTGTACATTCGAGGTTGCGTGGATACTACATACTCGCGTACTGCTTCACCGGTCGAGCAGTGCGCACTGGGTTCAATCCAGTACATACTGACTTAGTAGGCAATTTCGGACGCAGGCATGGAGTCCCTGAGTGACCTATACTGAACATCCTGGGTGCAATCACATGGCAGTTGGTAAACATATGACGTCCTTTAAAAAGTGGTGATGTGCTTGATTAGTGCACGGGACCAAACCAGCTTGTTTTCTGTAGCTATAAGGTTCCAACCCATTTAGGAGCTCTAATGCTCTGATAACACGTTCTATACTATATATACCCATATTCTATATTACATATACCCATTCTGAACCCATTTATAGAACACAATGATGGAATATAAGTTATGAAATTGCTGTTGTCTGTATTTTGACCTTATAATACTTAAAGTAGATGCTAGTGACCTCTTAGTCTCAATAAGAGATCATATTTTATGTTGTCGTATTTTATAAAAGCAGTAACAGTGCAATGTATTACACAGTGACCACAGGTAAGTGGTGTCGTTAGGCACTCTTACTGCCTTATTTTACACCATCTGCGAATACAACTTAGCCAATCAGCTCTCAGAACCCGAAATATCAGAAACTCTTATCTCTTACTGTGCATGAACATGCAGCTGGAGTACTATCTTCCGAATGGAACTACACACTCATAGCCTTCCTGGTCATTTGACTTTGACCACCTAGGCCCACTAGGACATCTGCAGTGACCACCCACACCACAAACCTCTGCTTTTACAAGACAGCAGCCAGCGTGTGCACGTCCCATTCCACTGGCACGGGGCAGCTGCAGGATTTCATGGGGCACCATGTCGGTCCAAAACAAAGAAGAATGGAACGGATGGCGGTGCCAAAAGCCCTCTGAGAGAAGACTGAACGGCTGACTGCCCCTAAATTAGATCACAAATTCTCTCGCTCGCGGCGCTGTCTCACTGCTGGCCCCCGAGGCAAAGGACTGTGCAGATTATTGTTTAATATCCTGCTTCTATTCAGCCCCACACCAAACCCTCTTACACCCAGGAATTCAAGTCCATTTACAGCAGAATAAAAAGAGCTGCGGGTGAATCAAAACTTGAGATATCAAAACAACCGACAGGAGAAAAAGAGCTGTAAAGCTGCTATTAGACTAATGTGTTTCAAGGGCTAATCCCAGTACGCTTACACAGTTGGTAGGCATGAGTAAGTAAAGCAATTTAGGGCATCGGTTGCAAAGGTTCCTAGTAATGTGATATCGGTGCACCTTTTATATTATTACAGCTTGGCTTGTCAGCCATGTTGGAGGGATTGTGGCTATATATTTTGTGAGTGCCCCAGAATTAAACACAGTTGAGATGATGGATGGTCTCTGCTTCAAATACATGGAAAACACAATGTTATACCGTTTAGGCTTTTTTCCCTGAGGCTTATGAAATGCACTTAGAAGGGGTTTGAAAGGGAAGATATATAGAGAAGGATTCTGTTTATTAGCTGAGAGTGAGCTAACCATTTACAAAACCAATCTACAAACAATAGCAGAGCCTTTTTAGGCACATCCTTTCAATCAAGAGCCATTCTGATAATTGCCAAAATAGGGGCTTGGGATGCATCAGTTGTGCACTACTTCAAGCGCAATGGTTTACTGAGTTAGGGTTGACGTGGTAGTAAATCAGCTAGCCCCATACCAACTAGCCTATACACTGGGTTGATTTTCAGGACCCATATTAAAAGAGAATATGAAATGATAGCCTTATTGCTAAAAGAATAGCTGCACCCAGAAGGATGTGTGGGACTGCAGTGCTGTTGGGAAGGAAGGTAAAGGTTACCAGGAACAATAAATGAAACCAGTGAACATGTACTAGGCACACACCTTGAATTAAGTACCAATAAGCAATGGATATATGTTACCATATTTCTGTCATGGTATAAATCGGGCCATGCTTCCATAAGCATTCCCCTGACCAATCACAAGCCTGATGTCTCTGGCACTGCCCAAACGAAACAGCTCCAGAGTCAGAGAAACATGTACAGAGAGACTATACGTCACACTGTATACGACTGTAGTATGTGCTGTACACTGTATACACCCTCCCGTGTGCAGTATACAGTTCTGGCCTACAGTGTAGTATACTAATACAGTCACATGACCAGTTACCTCACATTTACCTCAAAGCTGTTATTACTATATCCACTGTTTAGAGCTAGCTGCTGCTAACACTGCTTAGTTCACCTGAGATACGGTTAGCCTAGCTGTTAGCTACCCTCTGCTATTTCACTCTAAACCTGATCCTCTAAAGCAAGTTCATCTTCTATTAATATTCAGACCTGTATATTTAACTTTCTGAGGCTCATTCTGATGAAAACACACCCCACTACACCCACATTTACCTCAGAGCTGTTATTACTGTATCCACTGTTTAGAGCTAGCTGCTGCTAACGCTGCTCAGTTCACCTGAACTACAGTTAGCCTAGCTGTTAGCTACCCTCTGCTATTTCACTGTAAAACTGATCCTCTAAAGCGAGTTCATCTTTTATTAATCTTCAGACCTGTATATTTAACTTTCTGAGGCTCATTCTGATGAACACACACCCCACTACAATCACTTCACCCACATTTACCTCAGAGCTGTTATTACTGTATCCACTGTTTAGAGCTAGCTGCTGCTAACGCTGCTCAGTTCAACTGAGATATGGTTAGCCTAGCTGTTGGCTACCCTCTGCTTTTTTACTCTAAAACTGATCCTCTAAAGCGAGTTCATCTTTTATTAATCTTCAGACCTGTATATGTAAATTTCTGAGGCTCATTCTGATGATAACATACCTCACTACAATCACTACACCCACATTTACCTCAGAGCTGGCTGTGTTTAGCTCCCCAGTGTTACACACTGCCATTTTCCCTGACTGAAGCAGGCTAAGAGCTGGTGAGGCCACGGTGCATGATGGGATGCAGTACATCATAAAGATAGCTCCACCTGTATACTAGAACCTCTGACTGAAATAGAACACCATCCAGGGATCTTCAGTGCACTGCAGATCTTCAGTTTGGTCACATACTACAGACTACTTTCAGGTAAATCAAATCAGACCAATGTCAATCAAGTTGCTCATTAGCCACACCCACACAGTTCTCAGACAGATTTAATATGGAGTGTTTAAGCATCATATTTATATCTGAAATCTGTATTACTAAGTTACTTTTGCTATCATACCTTATTCTAAAGTAAGTAAGCTTCCACAGTGAGCCCATCCCATTCAGTCCCAACCTTTCCAATTCTTATTTCAACCTCTGGTAATGTCTTTAATGACCTTATTTAAAACGATTGACTCTAATTGCTTTAATTGCTCTGTATTTCAGGGTGAGTGCTAATATAGCAGTGGATAAATGTAAGCATATTACAGATAAGATTTAACAAAAAGCATTAGCTGTGAGATGATATGAATATGAATGCGGAGACATTGCTGGAATAAAACACCCCACTGTTAGGCATGCCGCCATGTAGTTTTCTGAATAGTGCTAAAATCCATATTCTAATGAGCCAAATGCGAGAAGAGTGCTGGAACTTATGTAAATCAGACCCGATCCAGACTGTAACAGAATTACAGAGTTACGGGGAATTTACGCTTTTATCTAAAGCAGGAAAACCTTTGAACCTCACAGAATGCATGTAACAGCGCTCAATCACACATCTGGGAAGTTTCCAAACGAATTAGCATTCCCGAAGCCTCTCATCTTTGGCGGCTCCTGAGAGAACCGGTATTTATAACCGCCGTGCGGCATATTTTGCAAATGTCAGTTTGACATACATTGTCTCAGACAGGCGATGTAAAATAGTGGGCAACGTATAAATAGAAACACAGGCGCTAAGTGCATTTCACAACCGCTAAGAGATCGGAGGCAGGGAGCTTGTTTAGGAGCGCTCATAACTGTTCGTCATGCCTTCTGCTGAAGTTCTTCTAACTTTGGGCCGGGAAAGAAACTTTGAGAGAGAGAGAGAGAGAGAGAGAGAGAGAGAGAGAGAGAGAGATATGCTCCCCCAAAATACAACAAATGGGCTTTTCTATCTCTGCGACTGAAACTGAGGGGCTCCTGTAGGCGCAGCTTAAGCCAATATCTTTTTTATACTTGCCTCTCCTTTTCATTTTTCATCCTCTCCTGATGAAAGACTGCGAGGTCTTCCTTTTGACTGAAACCTCCTATTTGCTCAAAAGCGGTACATCAGACCAGCTGCCTAAATCTTCCTATCTCACTTTTGTCACTTTTGACACCAGTCGACTCCGGCTGCCCTCGACACACGCTGCGAGCCGTCTGAGAAATAGAAGGAACGGAGAGCAGAAAATGGGAGGATTTAGGTAAAAAGCTCCTGTACTGAAGTTTCCTCTCCCTTTACTCGCCTCTTTTGGGGCCGTCAGCCGGAGAACTTTTCCGTTTTAGCTCTGTGATGTTCCAGCAGGGCAAAGCTCAGGAGGGTTACGATACAATATGTCAGGAGCTCTGTGACAAATGGCAATATAGGTGAAATTATGATGTTACAGCTCTTCCTATCACATGGCCCTTTTCTGCCGTGCAGCCCAGGTCTCAGGGCTAAGACAGGATTGCGGTGCCTATCAAATTCTGACACATCTCACAGCAAATGCCAACTATCTGGCCTGAAGAGACAAAAAAGACTTTCCCCAGCAATGAGAGCAAACCAAGGCTCTTGTCTTAAAGCAGCATGAGATGTCCTGCTGATGAAGAAAACATTGTAGTCATTAGGAAAAGACTTGCACCTCGGAAATGAAAATTGTGCCGGAAATTGACTGTAATGTGTGTTAATTACGAAACGACTGTATTCCAGGTAATTTGCAATCATTGCTATCGGATTATCGATCCACACATGAAAGGTCTACACAATAGAAATGACGGCTGGTGGTTTCAGATATTACAGTGAATAATACAGTAGGTGTGGCCAGTTGTGGGCTGGAGGTTAGGGAACCAGCTGTCCCCTGTTGGATCCTATAAACAGACAATCCTTGAGTGAAATGCTCCTAGGGCAAGGAACCCAACCCAAGTGGATAGGACTGCCCACCACTATAGGCAAGTGTGCCCACTGCCACTTAGTGTGTATGTTCACTAGTGTATGTAAGGGTGGTTCACTTCATGGGCGGGTTAAATGAAGAAGACAAATGGCAAATGCTTGTAATTTCCAATACTCCAATATTCCATTCCAATATTTACTATATGACATTAGTGTCTGGGTTAGGGTTATATAGCTGTTACTGCAAGCACATTAATTCAGTGCTCCTTCTGGTGTTGGTTCATGGTGACTTGCATGCTAATAGCAATGCTTACTGAAGAAACACCAAAGTGCAAGTGATTCCCAAAGCCATGCCTGTACATATTAGTCTTACATATGGGAATATAAGGTCATTATAGCAGTCACTTTGGAATTCATCTACATTTGCCTTTGGAAAACCATACAGTATAAATCCAGCTCTAGGAAATGTGTGGCAAAGTCAGTTACTCTACTATAGCTTTTTTCAAAGGGTATAAGGATTGCTTCTTCTGAATGAGGCCCAGAGTGGAACTCTTTACATACATTGGGCCGTAATAAACGCAGCCTGTTTAAGTCTAGGAGATAAACGTCTAAGTTGGTAAATGGTCCTGTAAAATCTTGCTGATTCATAAAAAAAATCAAACAAAAATCAACACTCTCATTCCATATATATATATATATATACCTTGGGGCCCTTGGGGGGGTTACATTTGTGGCATTTAGCTGAGCGACTTACAAGGTTAATCATCTTACAGGTAGGCAAATGTAGCCCAAGGACTCTTATTGGTGTAGCACAGCATAGCCAGTCCCAGACAAGGATTCAAACCCCAGTCTCCCACATGTGGGCTCTACAACATCACCTCTACAACATCACCTCTACAACCTCACCTCTACAACCTCACCTCCACAACCTCACCTCTGCAACCTCACCTCTACTGCATCATCTCTACAACCTCACCTCCACAACCTCACCTCTACAACCTCACCTCTTCAACATCACCGCCACAACATCACCTCTACATCACCTCTACAACCTCACCTCTACAACATCACCTCTACGACCTCACCTCCACAACATCACCTCAGCAACATCACCTCCACAACCTCACCTCTACATCACCTCCACAACCTCATGTCTACATCACTTCAACATCACCTCTACAACATCACCTCTACGACCTCACCTCCACAACATCACCTCAACAACATCACCTCAACAACATCACCTCTACAACATCACCTCCACAACCTCACCTCTACAACATCACCTCCACAACCTCACGTCTACATCACTTCTACATCACCTCTACAACATCACCTCTACAACCTCACCTCTTCTACATCATCTCTACAACATCACCTCTACAACCTCAACTCTACAACAGCACCTCTACATCACCTCTGCAACCTCACCTCTACAACATCACCTCTACAACCTCACCTCTACAACCTCACCTCTACAACCTCGCCTCTTCAACATCACCTCTACAACCTCACCTCTACAACCTCATGTCTACAACATCACTTCTACATCACCTCTACAATATCACCTCTACAACCTCACCTCTACTACATCACCTCCACAACCTCACCTCTACAACATCACCTCTACAACATCACCTCCACAACCTCACCTCTACAACCTCACCTCTACTACATCACCTCTACAACATCACCTCTACAACCTCACCTCTACAACAGCATCATGCACAGTATTTTTGCTGAGGACTTTAATATTAACATTGTCGGATGGGCAAAAGGAAGTTTTATCATTAATTGATTTTTCTTCTAATAGCCTATAAGGTATGGCTTCTATTCAACATTGCATTCTGGATGCTTATAGCAGTCTGCCAAGCATTTACAGATTACCTTTATGAGCCTATGTTGCTCATATAAACACTGTTAAGGGTAGTATTACTAGGCTAACTGTAGGTTTGGGTTCCATAATTTGTTGGCAGCGACTAGGGCTAATCTGCAGCAATCACTTAGCATGCAGAACAAGCGGCTAAAAGACAATGTGGAGCCAGCAACGTAAACACACTCTGACTCACCTGGAGGCCATGGTGGCTACACTCGAGGCCGAGCTACAAAGACTTCGAGGACTTTGAGAACTGATCCAGGAGAAACAGCCTGAGGCTTTTAGGCATTGCAGTAGGGGAGGATGGCAATACACCCATCGAGCTCACCTCCAACTTTTTTACACTCAACGTTCAGAATTGTACTTTTATGGTCCAATAGATCAGATTTTCGAGGGATCTTCCTCGAGACTTGCTCATTGGGGAGTTTGGACCCAGATTCTCTATAAAGCTGCTTTGTGACAACGTCTGTTGTAAAAGGTGCTATACCAATAAACTTGACCAATAAACTTGACTTGACTTACATGCTTTAATTGTCCTCAATATATATATATATTATATTGAGGACAATATATATATACATATAAGAGCACAGTTTTGCTCAAAATATTGAAATGCACACTACATTATAGGTGACATACCAGAGTTCAAAAGAGGACAAATTGTTGGTGCACGTCTTGCTGGAGCATCTGTGACCAAGACAGCAAGTCTTTGTGATGTATCAAGAGCCACGGTATCCAGGGTAATGTCAGCCATACCCAACCAAGAAGGACAAACCACATCCAACAGGATTAACTGTGGATGCAAGAGGAAGCTGTCTGAAAGGGATGTTGGTGTGCTAACCGCGATTGAATCCAAAAAAACATAAAAACCACGGCTGCCCAAATCATCACGCTGTATCGGCCGCAAAAAGGAGGCCGCCTACACCATACTAATAAATGATTGTGGTCTAAAACCAGGTGTTTCAGTTTCGTTGTCCAACCCCCTGTATATAATATATATATATATAATATATATATATGTATTATATATATATTATATATATATATATATATGTATGTATATATATTATATATATATATACTATATATATATAATATATATATATATATATATATATATATATATATTTCTATACTATATATTTTTATATTCACACTCTTCCGTTAGAGTGTCTTTAAGCCCCACCTCGCGATGAAACCAATGTGCTTTAAATGGCAAGCTCGCCCACTCTATTCTGACTGGCCAACCGTGAGAGCGCCGTGAAAGCGGTGACTCCGTTCTGTTGTACACGTCTCCACCACTAACTCATCCTGCTCCTGTCCTGGCAGGTCACAACAAGACATATCTACCCTGTGTAGCTGTAACTTAAGTAATTCAAAGCCAACACTACAACATGCAGCTTCACGACAGACTGGGGCAGTCGTGGGCCGGACGTTAGGGAACCGCCATTGCTGACCGGAGGGTCGCCGGTACGATCCCTGAACTGACAGTAACGGACTGAGTTCCCTTGAGCAAGGCAACCAAACACTGATCAGTTTGAGAAGGCGCTGTGATGGTTCCTCTGCCTTCGGGCCCATGGCTGGTAGCGATGCGGGATCACCAATTCGTTGGCAGTGTTTTGATGGGCGCTTGTTAAGCTCCGAAGCCGGGAGCTTCCCTTGAGCAACCTGCTCCCCCGGACCCTATCCAAGCCAAACCTGAGCCGATTGCTCGCTCCGGTTCGCCCAATTGCTCCCCGGGCGCGTGGGATAGGGCTGCCCACCGCTCCGGGTAAGTGTGCTCACTGACTCCTATTGTGTTGTGTTCACTAGTGAGTGTGATTGTGGGTGTTTTGTTTCACTTCACGGATGGCAGTTACAAGCACGAGCAGACTAAATAGTTACCCCACTGTGGGACGTAATAATAAGGGGATTTAATCTTTAAACTGAGCGAGCAAGGGAAGAGTAAATCCCGCTGATAACTCCCCAAGTTTGATTTAAACTCAAAACTTTAAGGCAGACTTTGAAACGGTTTGGTGTTTGAGCTGAAGCTGAAGCAAACTGTTTATACAGGTGTAGACACCTAAAAAACCACCATTTCGATCCACAACTTACACTGTCTATATCTGTGAATGATTTGGCAGGACACAACATCAATATTAGGACATGGAAATGAATACAGAAGTGATGATAAATAAAGAGCTGCTTCAGCCTGTGACTTGAACAATTTATCGTGATTACTATTTCTATATGTATGTTTGAATGGCTTCCTTTTTAAGTCATGTATTTAATTCCATGTTTTTCTTTTTCTGCTCCCACTTTCCCCGTCTCTTTCTTTTGTCTTTCATGTTTTAATTGCCATGGTTCACTTGTTCACTCGAAGTAAAAACAAATAGAAATTGTAAAAATAAATAACTAAATAAATAAATGAATAAATTAAAAACATACATATTTTAAAAGTCTTCTGTTTGTTTGAAGTATGAACGCAAGGCAGAGCAAAGCACATCTAACACCAGGGACCAAAGGCAGATATGAAAGCGCGGGCTCCCTGTGCAGAACCTCTTTTTTGCGTACGTCACGAGTATCTGAAGCTTCGTTTTGACACATGCATGTTTTTACAATTGTAATTACAGTACGGATAGTTTCGGTTCAGGAAACGGAGGCTGAGGCACGTTAGAAGTCATTATTAGATTTTATACATGGTCAGAAAGTGATCTCATATTAATGCTAGGTTTCCTCAGCTTGGTGAGAGGCAGTAAGGCACACTCGAGGCTGTTACAGGGATTTCTCCCTGCTTTTGCCGTCATGAAAAACCAGGGTAACGTGGGACGTCTGTGGCTGATTGCTCCAATCGAAATCACAAGGACTAATAAAACAAAGGCTGAAATGAAACTACAATGAGCCAGAGAGGACATAGGAGAAACAGCAGGCGGCTTTCAGAGGAGTTTAGTGGACATTATGACACACGCGCGACTGTACCATTGTGAAATTCGCTGCCCAATCAGATGTGTCCTTGTAATGTCACATGACTTTAGTCTACACATGATCTGGTTCAATGTTAAATATACGCCGAGTGCTAAGTCATCAGCGAACCACAACAGTACAGGCATCAATCGTATCATGTACTGCTTTGATCGGGATCAACGGATCAGAACCACAGGGGGTATTAATGCCACCATAAGAGGTGCTCGGCTGGCGTGAGATCTTTTAATCCAATCCATAAGCTTCTACATTAATCTCAGGCCTCTACAGAAACAATCAGCGAGGAGCTCAGAAACTTTCTTCTCGCAATCAATCAAACGAGAGTTTGACCGTTATAGCAGGTTAGTTTCGTCTAGTTTGCACAATGAATGTTAGTATTATGAACAGCACCAAATCAGGAGGTCGTGGGGGGACGGTTCCGTTTAAATTAATATTAAAATACTGAAAACAGTGATTTGTAAATTTATTTTGAGCTGTATTAGTATTCGGATTATTAAAAGAAATGAAACACTTTCATTTTCATCTTTGTATAGTGAATAATATAAATATCTTTAGTGTTGGGCATCTAAACAAAATGTACATTAGGGACTGCAAAAAAACAATTAATAATATTTAAACAATAATATAAAAAGTAAAATAAAATACTATAAAATAAAATAAAACTAAAAATAAAAGTAAAATGTAAATTAAATTAAATTAAATTAAATTTAAATTAAATTAAATAAATAAACATCTACAAAGGTGGCCCAGCAAGGTAGTAGTGTCTAATAGGAGGTGGACAGTGGAGGGACACACAGTGTTTAAAGACACTACAGCAGCCGCTGCGGTGGTCGATGCCACTACAACACCCTCACCACAGCTCGACACTAACACACACCACCACCACTATGTCACAGTGGTCACGTTGCAGTGCTGAAAAAGGATTCCAGAACCCCATATTAGTATCTGCGTCCTGGGGGGGGTCTGTGGGGGTCCTGAGAGCATTGACAGTAACAGGGGGTAAAATACAGTAGTCAGAAGACACAGGACGGACTAGCAGTCTAGAACTGTAGAGCTACAAACGCGCAACGTATGGTGGTAGTATGTAAGGGACTGACTGAGTCTCTCTTGTTGGTAATCACTGTTAGCGAGAAAATAAATCATTCAAAAAACTAGGAGCTCGGTTAAGATCGCACAGTTTGGAGAATGTGTTTCCTCTGCAGCATTCAGGTTTCTCGATGACTGAACACACGGTCATTTTCCAAGTTTTGTGAATTGTTTGCAGCGCATACCACTGTTACCAACGCCGCCCAGCCACGTTTATTAGGGTAGCTAACCTCTGGTTGGTTACTGCCGGATGCAGTATCAATGTTCACTCAGCTTCACTTTGTATGCAACCAGGAGAGCACATGTGTAGTTACGCGTCAATCGAGCCAGGCCCTATATTGCCCCCATACTACAACTTACCAACTATAGATTAATTATAATGAAAGGATGTCCAAGCGGGCTGATATGGTTTAGTAATGGATGTTGTGTATTACAAGATGGAGTGAAGTTTTTGGTATCGGGGTTCTATACAAGTTACAATGAAAATATAATAGTCTAAAGTTAAATTATAACGTCACTGCCAAGTTATTATTTACTCTATTTTTAATAAGCAGTGTTCCTCATGTCATCCCACACAACGTTCTTGCTGAGATGTGGAGTTCACTAGGTGCTATGTGGTTGTACAGCAGGGTTCCTCCGAGGACACCAGCAAGTGGTATGGACTGACAGTGGACATCTACATCTGTGTTTTTACACTGAAATGACAAAAAATAACCCGGATATCGAAATACAAACAAAATCACCACACAATCCTGGTTTCTGATGATTTTACAGACTAGGAGTTTGACCAACATTACATTTAAATTTCCACGTGGGGTTTGTAGATGTCAGTTCTGTGGTTGTAGATGAGTTGCAACTGTACAACCTATTGACCAGACGAGCTGATGCCACTGTTGCAGAATGTGTCTCAGTGAAGTTGGAATAGCGAATCATTACCACCACAGCAGCTGGATTCAGTTGATTGTAAAGAGATCAGAAGGGGGTCTAATTTTGCTCGCGAGCGTACTTCCCCAGTAAACGCTGCCACACCCGCCGGTGCCGAGTGAGAATGAGCGTCTGCTGCCTGTGTTTTTTGTTTTTTTTTCCCGTTTGTGTCAAGCGACTTGTATGCCCTTTCTCTCGGCACACCATGGGGTACAGCATGTTGATAGTATTAATAGTAATGTAATATGTTTTCAAATTATTGGTTAATACAGGTAAATGGTAACATATCAGGAGGGGCGTTTTTGTACAGCATGTGTACAGTCAGCCTGTTTTAATAAAGGTGGTTGTGTTGTATTATGTTTTTATTTTTTTAAACTCTGCTTATTCAGAGCCTCCTTTGTGTTTTTGTGGTCAGGCTTGCTATTGTCAGAGCTAGTTTTAGGTTCTCCCCATATCGCCACGAAGGCTATAGAAAGCGGGGGATGCTCTGTAGCTTTGAGCACATGCACAGCTCTCTGAGAGCCAGTCATCCACAGTGATTTCACAGTTGATATGATAGTAAACGCCAGTGCAATTTGCTTTGTGACGAATTTCATGAACAAGCTTGAGGGTAAAGCTAACTGCTAACTATGTTTTCTCAGATAAACAGAAGAACATTTTGGCTAATTCGCTCTCTAAATGAGGCTAATTATGCTCTCCTGGAATGACTGTGGCCATCCCCCACCAGAGAGTAGACGCGACTCCTGACGAGAGGCAAAGGACTACGCTACTTTGTTGTTGCGCGAGTGTAAATAGCAGCTAATCTGGTTTGCATCTAGTTCAGTGTTAGAGCACGCCCCACTGCTTTAGTTACACCGCCAGTAATATCTGCATTCATTTTCCAGCTCCTCTGACCATATAGGATCACTCTGTAGTTCTACAGTTACTAGTGTACTGTAGGGCCATTCTGTTTCTTCTGTATACCTGTTACCCCTGCCTTTACTGAGACAGACCCCACAGGACCCCCCACACGAGGCCAGGTATTGATATGGGTGAGTGGTCACTCCTCACACAAGCACTGCGAGGACACTGACCGTGGTGGTGGTGTGTTCGTGGTGTGTTTGTGCTGGTGGAGTGGATCCGATACACCAGTGCTCCTGGGCACCTTGCTTGTCCACTGCGTACC